>JAHZUS010000142.1:0-51546 GCA_020496755.1 Channa maculata | reverse complement strand
CAGACCTTTGAAATTGTCAGGAGCCAAAACTTCTTCACAACAACGGTGTAAAAACAAAATTTGTCATTTAAAGGAAACACCACATTTTCTACTTCCTGGTTTTTGTTTTCCGGAGTCTCTTTATATAAACAGCAGTGGACAGTGTGTGTTGTGTCCTCGGGGACAAACTGACTCAGAGACATTGACAGTAAAATAATAGTAATGTTGGATTAACACTCACCCTGTCTCAGTCTTCACTTTTCCTCCATCTGCTCTGTTCACTCTAAATGGAGGCTGTGTTCCCTTCCTGATCTAATGTACCTGGATCAAATGTTCAGTGTGGCCCCAGAATGGGGTGTATGTGTGAACGCTACTGTCCGACTAAGATGCTTCTGACATTATTCTGATTTTATTTTTATTTCTTTCTTGCATTTGCAAGAAACGTGAAACATGAACATTAATTTGCTTCAATGTTTTCTCCTTGTTTGCCTTGTACAGTACCTCATATGTTAGTTGCTTTGGATAAAAGCGTCTGCCAAATGACTATATGTTAGACAATGAGAACATCAACATTACCTTGGACAATCAATCTTGGGGTGGCTAGTAACATCTCTGTCTGTTCAACATTGGTGGCTGTGGCACACGGCTGCGAAATAAGAATCAAATGTAATACTCTATATCTTCAGTACTACAGTCAAGTTTTCAACTGAAAAGTTTTTTCAGGCACAGCATAAATATAAAAGCTCAGCGAGAATGAAAGGAAAGATGTTGAAGACGGTGGTGAGACCAAAGATATTGTTTGGCTTAGAGACATTGGCACTGAAGAAAAGACAGGAGGCAGAGCTGGAGGTAGCAGAGCTTAAGATGTTGAGGTTCTCTTTGGGAGTGACGAGGATGGACAGGATAGGAATGAGGACATCAGAGGGACAGCTCATGTTAGATGATCTGGAGATAAAGTCAGAGAGGCCAGATTGAGGTGGTTTGGACATGTTCAGAGGAGAAACTGTGAATATATCGGTAGAAGGATGCTGAGGTTGGAGCTGCCAGGCAGGAGGTCTAGAGGAAGACCAAAGAGGAGATTTATGGATGTAGTGAGAGAGGACATGAAGTTAGTTGGTGTGAGAGAACAGGATGCACAGGTTAGATGGAGGCACATGATTCGCTGTGGTGACTCCTGAAAGGGAACAGCCCAAAGGAAAAGAAGAAGACGTATAGATATAGATAAGTATAAATATAAAAGCTACAGTATGTGAAAACTCAAAGTAACAATTTATATCAACTTGCAGTGCACAAGTATTATACTTCATATAATTATCAAAAATTACTCATTAGTCTGTGAGAATGAATGTACTTACATCAGCAACCATCACCATGGCATCCTTGGGCTCTTTGAAGTCTGCCATCACAAGCAAAAGACTGCAAGCAGCCTTGTCTGAAACCTCTGGTTCAAAAGAAGTGAGGACATCTTTCACCCCTGAATGGCATTTGGTTGCTTGGGAGAACTTCACAATTGTCTTGTATTTGTTGTCCAGTGCCTCCCTCAACTTATTGAGGATGGAAACATTCGTCAAATGTTTAAAATGGGAAAACATGCCACGCAGTGAGAAGAGAAAAGGCCATTCCTTTGTAACCACTGCAATGGCTGGGGCAGGGACACTGTTGAGATAGTGGCGCTGGATGACGTAGGTCTTCCCCATTAGAGGTTCAGCTCTCTCAGCCCCACCCATTCCTTCCTTTGAGTAAATGCTAAGAAGTTGAGTTTAAATGTCATTCAACGATGCCACAGATTCACCGAGTGGAAATTCGGTAGGACACCAACTGACACAACAGTACTGATCCACAGGACCTCTTGCATTGGCTGTGCCTCCCTCAGGAACTTCAGTATGTGGCCTTCTCTCTCTGCGTCTTCTGGTAAGAGTGTTGTTTCTATTTTTATACTCTACCGTAGTTTTTATTTGTTGAAGAGAATAACAACCATCTCCAATAACATCACCATTTTTCCCAACATCAGCAAAACCTTTTGAATGGTCCCTTACGATTCCCCGGACAATATTATGACATGTTACTCTTGTTGGGTTAGACTCATATTCTAACATGTGATCCACCACTGCCTTCACCATATCCTTTCTATCTCCTGGAGATGGCCTTGTTTGATTTGCTACTGCTCTTCGAATTCCCACTGGCATCCTCTCCTGAGAGTGTTCAAGGAGCTGGTGACAATATTCGGACAGGGAACAGGAACCAGTTCCAGCTGAACTGTTTCAAATCCTACAAAACATAGAGCACAACTTTACCTGAAGAGACAGTAAACCATGAAAGGGTATTTATTTATGTCTGTCTTTGTGAATATTTCTTTGTGAATGTGTTTTATCTGAGTATTGTATTGTATCTGAGTAGGATGCAAAGTTTGAGGTAGGAGGTACTGACGGAATGAGAGATTATGCTTCTTGTTTGGTTTTAGATCCAGTGTGTTAATACAGTATGAAAAAATAACTGTCAGAAAGTCACACTGGTCAGACTGTCCTGGAAAAGATGACACCAACTCTGGTATGTGCTGCAACAGCGATGGGGTAAGAATAAGGCTGAACAGTAGGACACCACAGGCTACAAGGGATCAGGTGAAGATATGCTACTGATAACAAAGTAGGCTAAACAAGTCTGAGGAGAAAGTGAGGAGTAGGTCATAATTATACTACTATTGAACAGTGAGTTGGAACAGTGTCAAAGTATAGTTACCTTCATTCTTAAACCTATTCACTAATTTCCTACACTGAATATTTCTCAATATCCTTTTCTTGTACGAAAGCCAAGTCTTCTCTGTTTTCCACACCCAGTTCTTTCAACCCATCCAACAGCGATGTCAGCGTTTCATCAGAAAGGCCCGGTAGGAGTGACACCACCACTTCTTTTATTATCTCCTCATTCATTTTCCAAAATAATTTTGCCAGACGATAAATCTAATAATAGAATTAGAGGTGGGTAATATTATGGTTAGGAATATATCAATGTTTTTATTAAAACACAAAGAAAGACCACAAATACTGTGAGCCAAAAATAGAAGTATAGAAGTATAGAGCCAAAAACTTTTTCCAAAGGTTGGTTTTCAGCTGTAATCAAACAAACTATACATTTTTTTATTTTACCACTTAATTCAGTCAAATTCTGTGCATTTTAAGACCTACAACAACCTGTATCCTTCTTCTTTTTTTGTTTTTTTAAATATATCAACTAAAAATCACAATTTAAATTACATCCACAAAGAACAATGCTATTTGTTGGTACAATCCAAAAGTTGACTTACTAGCTAACAGCTTTTTAATGTACTATATCTTCTTTTGCACTATAAACCAACTGGGGGATAATAATTTAACTATTTACCAATAAAACACTTACTAAGCAATTGACCTAAAGCAACATAGTTAGAGGGACCAACAATGATAATTTGTCTCAATAGTTCTGTCATACCTGAAATGCTGGTCATAAAAAACGCCAAACAATAGTGGGCATCTAAACCTAGATAGCTTAATCAGAAAATAACAGCCAGTATAAACAGTATTTTTAGATGTAACTATTCAAAATATAATATTGTTAATTTACACACTATGTTACTATAATAATAATCTGTTAATTAATTGTGATTAGTGGATTAAAAATCAACTTCAAATGCTGTTTAATTTTATAAGCATTTGGAGCAATTTAGTTACAATATGCACAGGTAGACATGTGGCAGTGCATATAAAGCATAAGCTAAGATGAATATGTATCATGTTTTCCTGCATTGATAGATTTACTGCAATCACGTTTACATTTTGCTTGTGTTTTTACTTAATCAGCTTGCTCCACTTGTTCAAACTGCCTCTGGAAAAGACTGGTGAAGGGCAATAACTGGTGAGCCATCCACTTTCTAACATGGAAGAGGATAGTAGTCTAACAAATCCCCTCGGTTGATGCAAACATAATCATCCTGGGCTGATCCTAAGACACAATAGACACCTATGTCTCTCAACTTCACAAAAGACTCATTGTGAGCAACGATCAGTTCAATCTTTACAACAGAAAGTTCTCCACCGTTGCTCCCAGTACAACAAACATTCCCTTCTGGTACACAGAGCCTTTCACTATGACTTCATTACAAGCAAGTGCAGACTGTGACTGTATATTTTTACCAACCACAGATGACCTGATCCTGTCATTGTAATCATTCACATAAAACTCTGTACCCTTTTCAACATTCACAGGCGTATGAGTGGCCCAAAGTGAAGAATTAGCTCTGGATAATGGCACAATAATGATGCTTGGGTTTGAGTGGACTTGCAGGAAAAGCCTTTTCCGAATAAAGACATATTCTTCAATGAGGACTTTCAGATATGACACTTGTTCTCTGTAATAGCTGGTGCACAAACAAGCTCCACAATCTCTCTCAGATGCAGAATGAGTTGTCATACCTCATTTTCAGTAGGATCTTTGATTCTGTCACCCACAAAAACAGGCAGCAACCTAAGAAAGCTCCAGTTCTGGGCTGCATGTCCACTTAAACGTTCACTACCAGGGTGCAGGTCAGTTGGTTTGCTGCTGTCATCATTTCCTTGATACATCTATTTAATTGCAAATAAGTAAAGTTCATCTCCTGAACTAAGTGACCAACAAATAAAGCAAGGTCATAAGACACAATACCCTCAAACAAGTCATGTCCTAGACATGGTGGAAGACCTGGCTGGCAAACATGGAAATAAGCAAGCTCGTTAAAAGGAGAGTCCAACTTAATGCCACATACAGAATCTGTGGCATTGGTGTCCAAAGCTTGCAAATGACTCTGGTAGGATTGTGGTCTTCTTGTAGTCCCACACATGTGTGGTGTGTCAGTGAGGTTCAGGTAAACAGGTATATTTTGTGTTTTTTTTCCTGATCCAAGAGGATTGACTACCTCAAAGGCATCTTGGTACAGGATTGGACCAACAGAGGAAGCTTCTGTTTTCAACAACTGATTGCTCTGAAATCCGTGTCCATCGCTAACATCCCGAATTATATTTTTAGTAACAAGACAAGCCTGTGTAGCAGCATGCTGTTCTCTAAAAGGTTCACAGCAAAAGGTTCACCATTTGCTGTTTCATCAACAGCAAATGGCTCCTCTGGCTCATCGTTGTCCACAACTACGTGTCCAAATATGGCTGACTAGACATAGTACAAGGCTCATCAGGTTTAGACAAATCCGAGAGAGTTTGACCTAGCTCCTTATGTTTTCTTGAAACATGTGAGGCCAAACTGGATGCAACTGTAAAGCTGCAATCACAACCTCTGACTGGTGCTTAAAGTGTCACAGGTAAATGTACAAGACTGTGCCATACATTTTAAGGGTTTATCCAGTTGTTTAGATTAGATTAGATTCAACTTTATTGTCTTTACACATTTACAAGCACAATGCAACGAAATGCAGTTTCACATCTAACCAGAAGTGCAATAGCAGCAAAAGCAGGATATCCAGTTATTGCATAAATAAATAATTTAGTATTGTACAGTATTTTGTAGATGGATATGTACATAAACAGAATTTAAAGGCAATGGATATATACAATGATACACAAGGCTGTGGTGAGCTATAAACAAGTAAGAAATAGATAGGATATAACGATGGGGGCTATGGTGGGCAGTAGTGCAGTGGATATAGTGCAAATAAAGTGACTGCCGAAGGGTGCGAGATTGAACCGTCTATGGGCGGGATGAGAGGAGTCGTTGCAGATGCTGCAAGCTCGACGCAGGCAGCGTTTCCTCTGGACGTCCTCCATGGCTGGAAGGGTGGTCCCTTTGATGTGCTGGGCGGTTTTCACCACCCGCTGCAGTGCCTTTTTCAATTCAATTCAATTCAATTCAACTTTATTTATATAGCGCCAATTTACAACAAAGTCATCTCAAGGCACTTTACAGAATAAAGTCCAGACTACACAAGTATGTAGAAGCAACCCAACAAATCCCCCTTGAGCAAGCCCTAGGCAACAGTGGAGAGGAAAAACTCCCTTTAATGGGAGAAACCTCCAGCAGAACCAGGCTCAGGGTGGGCGGCCATCTGCCTTGACCGGTTGGGGTGAGTGGAAAGTGGAGAAAGAAAAGAAAAGAGCAACGAAAAGCAACAACGAAAAGCAACAACAAAACAACAAAAAAGCAACAACAAAACAACAAAAAGCAACAACAAAACAACAAGAAAAGCAACAACAAAACAACAAAAAAGCAACAACAAAGCATCGTGCAGGTTGTAGGATATAGAATTAATGGTATACAGTAGTGACAAGTAAATGTATAGAGAAAAGCTAGTTCAGGTTGAGTGAGCAGTTTAACTTTAAGCTTTATCAAAAAGGAAGGTTTTAAGCCTAGTCTTAAAAGTAGAGAGGGTGTCTGCTCCCCGAATTTGGATTGGAAGCTGGTTCCACAGGAGAGGAGCTTGAGCTAAAGCTAAAGGCTCTGCCTCCCATTCTACTTTTGCAAACTCTGGGAACCACAAGTAGGCCTGTATTTTGGGATCGAAGTGGTCTAATCAGGCGATACAGAACTATGAGATCTTTTAAATATGATGGAGCTTGACCATTAAGAGCTTTGTATGTAAGGAGGAGGGTTTTGAACTCTATTCTAGATTTTATGGGAAGCCAATGAAGAGAAGCTAGTGAAGGTGAAATATGATCTCTCTTTCCTAATCCAGTCAGCACTCTAGCTGCAGCATTTTGGATTAATTGAAGGCTTTTTAGAGAGTTATTAGGACACCCCAGAAGTAGGGAATTACAGTAGTCCAACCTAGAAGTAACAAATGCATGGACCAGTTTTTCGGCATCACTTTGAGACAGGATGCTTCTAATTTTAGCAATGTTCCGTAGGTGGAAGAAGGCTGTTCTAGAGATTTGTCTTATATGTGACGTAAATGCCAAATCCTGGTCAAAAATAACTCCAAGGTTCCTCACCGCAGTACTGGAGGCCAGTTATGTCATCTAAAGTCACTATATTGTTAGACAGCATATTTCTCATGTTTTTAGGCCCAAAGAGGATGATTTCAGTTTTGTCTGAATTTAGAAGTAGGAAATTGTAGGACATCCAGGTCTTTATGTCTTTTAGACATGCTTCAAGTTTGACTAATTGGTTAGTATCTTCTGGTTTCACAGATAAATAGAGCTGGGTATCATCTGCATAGCAGTGGAAGTTTATGGAATGTTTCCTAATAATTTTGCCTAAAGGTGACATGTACAGATTAAAAAGTATTGGTCCTAACACAGAGCCCTGTGGAACTCCATAACTAACTTTGGTGCATAAAGAAGAGTCATCATTAACATGAACAAGTTGGAATCTGTCTGACAGATAAGATTTAAACCAATGTAATGTGGTTCCTTTAATCCCAAATCTATGTTCTAGTCTCTGTAATAAAATGTTGTGGTCAATGGTGTCAAATGCGGCACTAAGGTCTAGTAAGACGAGTATGGACACAAGTCCATTATCTGAAGCGAGGAGAAGATCATTGGAGACTTTTACCAGTGCTGTTTCTGTACTGTGATGAGCTCTGAATCCTGACTGAAAGTCTTCATACAAATTATTCCTGTAAAGGTGATCACATAATTGTTTTGCAACTACTTTTTCCAGGATTTTAGAAATAAACGGGAGATTTGATATTGGTCTATAGTTGGCTAAATCACCTGGATCAAGACAGGGTTTTTTAAGTAATGGTTTGATTACAGCAACTTTATAAGCCTTTGGTACATAGCCAGTTTCTAAAGATAAGTTAATCAAGTCTAATATGAATGTGTCTATTAAAGGTAGAACATCTTTAAGCAATTTGGTTGGAACAGGGTCTAAAAGACATGTTGTTAGTTTTGAGGAGGCGATAGTTGAACTTAGCTCAGTCAGATCTATGGGTGAAAAACAGTCTAAGATGGATTGGGGCCTTATTGAGGATTCTATAGCTGTTGTACATGAAGATCTATCTGTAATATTTGTAGGGAGGATCTGGTGAACCTTTTCCCTAATGGCTGCAATTTTATCAGTAAAGAAAGTCATAAAGTCATTGCTGCTCAAAGTTAAGGGTATACTAGGCTTAACAGAACTATGGCTCTTAGTCAGCCTGGCTACAGTGCTGAACAGAAACTGGGGGTTGTTCTTGTTTTCCTCTATTAGTGCGGAATAATATGCTGTTCTGGCATCACGGAGAGCTTTTTTGTACACTTTTAAACTGTTTTTCCAGGCTAACCGGGATTCTTCTAAATTAGTGGAACGCCACTTCCTCTCTAATTTTCGTGACGCCTGCTTTAAGCTGTGCATTTGTGAATTGTACCATGGAGGTCGGCTCCTCTGATTCACTGCCTTCTTTTTCAGAGGGCAACTGTATCTAGTATCATACGCAATGAGGCTGCAGAATCGTCAACTAAGTAATCAATTTGTACAGGAGTAAGATGGCTACTCACCATAGTATTGACACATGGTGGTGAAAAAGATGAAGAAATAATTTCTTTAAATGTATTCACAGCATTTTCAGATAAACATCTGCTGTAGTGGAATTTTTTCCTAACTGCTGTATAGTCCGTTATTGTAAATTCAAATGTTATTAGAAAATGGTCAGACAAAAGAGAGTTATGAGGAAATACTATTAAATTATCAGTTTCAATGCCATATGTAAGTACAAGGTCTAATGTGTGACTAAAACAGTGAGTGGGTTTATTTACATTTTGGGAAAAACCAATTGAATCTAATAATGAATTAAACGCAGTGCTCAGGCAGTTACTGTCAGCATCTACATGGATGTTAAAGTCACCCACTATAATGACTTTATCTGTACTAAGCACTAAATCAGATAGAAAATCAGAAAATTCAATCAAAAACTCTGAATAAGGGACTGGAGGACGGTACACAATAACAAATAATAGTGGTTTTTGAGTTTTCCAGTTTGCGTGTGAAAGGCTAAGAGTAAGACTCTCAAATGAGTTATAACTATGTTTAGGTCTAGGAATTATTGATAAGCTAGAGTGAAATATTGCTGCTACTCCTCCACCTCGGCCTGTGCATCTAGGAACATGATAATTAATATGACTTGGGGGGGTTGACTCATTTAAACTGACATATTCTTCCTGCTGCAACCAGGTTTCAGTGAGACAAAGTAAATCAATTTGATGATCATTTATTAAGTCATTTACTAACAGAGATTTAGAAGAGAGATCTAATATTTAATAATCCACATTTAATAGTTTTGGGTTTTGGTTCAGTATGAGCATTAGTCTTAACTTGTATTAGATTTTTATGATTAACTCCCCTTGTGTTCATTTTTGGTTTAAAAAGTTTAGGTGGTCGTGGAACAGACATAGTCTCTATGGGGCAAATAGCAGTGTGGTTAAGATCATAACATTCAGCAAAATAATAATATTCCCTGTGTGAAAAATTAGAGTCCATAAGAGCTGCATTTTGTCTGTTGGTAACGTCAGATTCTATAAATATCTCGGACTGTTTATACCTGTGGATGTTGTCGGGTGTTGGAGCGGAGGATGCAGGAGAGGTGAGCACATCAGAGCCACAGGTGTTTTCAATGGTCAGTCAGTCTCCGGAGACTGAGATGCTGTGGACAATGTTCTCAGTCAACATCCGTGATCCCAGAAAGTTCGGGTGCAGTCCATCTTGCTTGAAGTACTGAGGACGATCCCAGAAAAGATTGAAATTGTCTACGTAGAAGAGTCCGTGTGCGGAGTGGTTGAAGCCATGTGTGCAGGCTGAGGAGTCTGGAGAACCAGCCAACACCGCGACCCAGCGTGGGAATTGGGCCGGAAATGAAGAACCGTCTGTCGTGGAAACTCTCCAGTGAGTTGAAAAATGACACAAAGTCACGTTTCAGCAACTCAGACTGTTGGCGTTTGGTGTTGCGCTCTGCAACAGAGCAGCTCCCATACCAGACTGTGACACAGTTGGTCAGGATGCTTTCTATTGCACAGCAATTCACCAGAATATCCGAGGACAGTTGATTCTTCTTTAGTGTCCTCAAGAAGAAGCTGGTGGGCCTTCCTACCTAGACTGGAGGTGATTATAGTCCAGGACAGGTCCTCAGAGATGTGGATCCCTAGGAACTTGTAACTGGAGACACGCTCAACAGCTGTTCCATTAATGTGGATGGTGTCATTTGTATCTCTTGACTCTTTTATAAAGTCCACAATGAGCTCCTTCGTCTTGGAGGTGTTAAGGAGCATGTTATTGTCATTGCAACATGCGGCCAGGTGCTGAATCTCCTTCCTGTAGGCAGTCTCATCATTATTGCTGATGAGACCAATCACCGTAGTGTCATATGCAAACTTGATGATGGTGTTACATCTGTTCACAGGCTTGCAGTCAGAGGTGAAGAGGGAGTAGAGGAAGGAGCTCAGTACACAGCCCTGTGGTACACCAGTGTTGATTGTGGTGATGTTGGAGCAGATGGATCTGGATCGTACTTGCTGGAGTCTTTTGGTCAGGAAGTCCATAATCCAATTGCAAAGGGAGGTGTTGATGCCCAGGTCTACAAGTTTAGCTATTAGCTTGGATGGGATGACCGTGTTGAAAGCTGAGGTGAAGTCAACAAACCCCATATGTGCATAAGTGTTGTTATTGTCCAAATGTGTTAGTACAGAGTGCACTGCCATGGAAACGGCATCCTCTGTGCTCCTATTGCTGCGGTAGGCAAACTGGTGAGGGTCCAATGTGGATGGCAGAGAGTCTTTCAGATGTGCCAGGATCAGCCGCTCAAAGCACTTCATGACGGTAGGTGTCAGAGCTACAGTGCGGTAGTCGTTCAGACACTTTGGGCTGGAGTGTTCTGGCACAGGCACGATGGAGGTGATTTAAACCATGTTGGCACAGCTGCTTGGGCAAGAGACAGGTTGAAAATGTCTGTGAAAACCCCAGCGAGCTGCTCAGCACATGCCTTGAGTACACGACCCGGGATGTTGTCTGGTCCAGCGGCTTTGTGCGCACCAATCCGGCTCAGTGTGCTGCAGACGTCTGTGGTGGAGAGTGTGATTGGTGGGTGGTCAGGTGAGGGTTTGAGCTTGATAGCAGTTACTGTGTTGTTTCCCTCAAAGCGCACCTAAAAGTCATTAAGCTTGTTTAAGAAGAGGACATCAGTGGCTGCGGGGGTTAAGTGGGTGGTTTTGTAGTCACTGATGGCCTGGATGCCCTGCCACATGCGTCGAGGGTCGGAGTTGGAAAAGTGCTCCTCTATCTTTAGCTTGTAGCAGTGCTTGGCCTTTTTGATGCCCCTCTTCAGGTTAGCTCTGGATGTGCTGTAGGCCTGTGCATCTCCTGATCTGAAGGCAGTGTTGCTTGCCTTCCACAGGAGGTGGACCTCATTGTTCATCCATGGCTTTTGATTTGGGTATGTGGTGATCTGCTTCTGAGTTGTGACATTGTCTATGGTGGAGTGGATGTAATTCAATACAGAGGAGGTGTAGTGGTCGATGTCGATGTGAGAGCCACTGGTGGCCTTAGAAGCAAATGTGTGTAGAAACTTTTCCTGGAGTGTGAAATCTACCCCCGCAGGCCACACTTTGATGGTCCTTACTGTGGCTTCACACGATTGATGAGGGGTGCATATTTGGGGCTGAGGAACAAAGAAAGGTGATCTGACTGTCCAAGGTGGGGGAGGGGGGTTGCAACGTAAGCTCCAGCCATGTTTGTGTGAACATTCAAAGGTTTTGTTTCCTCTGGTGTGGCAGGAAACATGCTGGTGAAATTTGGGAAGCATTAACTTTAGGTTTGAGTGATTAAAATCACCCGCAACAATAAACGCAGCATCTGGGTGAGTGGTTTGTTGTTTACTGATGGCTGCGTGAAGTTCTTTCATAGCAAGCTTGGCATCACCATCCGGGGGAACGTAGGCTGCTGTTATAATGTTTGAAGTGAACTCCCGCGGCAGATAAAACGGTCTGCATTTAACCATGAGAAACTCAAGGTTGGCTGAACAATGACTCATGACAATAACAGAGTTCGTGCACCAAGCTTTGTTAATGTAAATGCACAATCCACCACCTCTGGTCTTGCCGGAGCCGTCTTGTGTTCTGTCCGCTTGGAGTGTGTGGCGTCCTGCCAGCTCGATGGTATTGTCTGGTTTGCCTCTATGTAGCCATGTTTCTGTGAAGATAAAAACATTGCAGTTCGAAAGTCTCTTACTGTATGTGATGTTGAGTCGAATCTCCTCCATTTTGTTCACCAGTGATTTTACATTGGTGAGGAAAATGTTGGGTAACGAGAGCCGGTGTGGTGTTAGCTTTAGCTTAGCTCTTATTCTTCCGCCTTTTTTTACAATCTCGATGGCGCTTCCACCAGGCCGGGTAGAGTGAATCGCCTCAGGTTGACGAAAAAAAAGTCTGGAATTCCCATATACAAAAGCTCAAAACGTGTGTATGATGTTATGGTACAGCTGTTCTGCATGAACAGATCCAAGATGAGCAAGGGAAGTACCACAAAATTGCAAAATCTGGATATTAGGTAAAATATTAGACACAAAAAACAACTTTACAACAACAATAACAACAAAAAAAGTTCAATAGAGTTGGAGTTTACTGAACGTCTAATTATAACTTCTGAAAGATCAGTTAACTGTGCATTTTCTAAATTCATCATTCATCGGTATCATTTAGGACGAGTCTCCTCAATTTCAATGATGCAAACACAGAAATTTACTGTATCTGTTGTGTTGCTTTAACTATAATTGTCACTGCTGCTTAGCTCCAGGTGAAGATGGTGTTAGGACCAACAACCAGCTCTGGTTTATGAAGTTTTTAATGGATATAAACATAAATAAAGCTGTTGTATCATGTTGGAACATGACACTGGATCATGTATGTTGTCCCATTTGTTGTTGTTGTGTTTTAAAAGGTGTTGTTACTTGTGCACATCTCCATTGTTCATACTTTTGAAGGAAACTTGGGAGGAGAATGTGATTGTGCAGAATAATTGGTCAAAGCCTTTTAAGGTTTTTTCCAATGCATCCTGTTTTTTGTTTGTTTGTTTTGTTTTGCAATTATTATCAAGAAGAAAATTGTAGTTTAAACTAGCAAAGAATGATCATATTATTAATAATGAATATGAGAATATAATGGAATACAGCAGGCAGCATCACTGGTGTAACAACATGTTCAACACAACTGTGACAGTTTGCATTAGAAGTTTAAACTGGAGAATAATATTAATACAACCTTATACCAAAAGGGTCCAAATTTATGTTTTTATACTTTTTATACTATAATAGATTTTACAGACTGACAGATGAGGTTAGACAAGAATCTCCCTGGACTATGATGTTTGCAGATGACATTGTTATTTGTAGTGAGAGCAGGGAGCAGGTGGAGGAAAATCTAGAGAGGTGGAGGTCTGCTCTGGAAAACAGAGGAATGAAGCTTAGCCGCAGCAAGACAGAATACATGTGTGTCAATGAGAGGGACCCAGGTGGAATGGTGAGGTTACAGGGAGCAGAGGTGAAGAAGGTGCAGGACTTTAAGTACTTAGGGTCAACGGTTCAGAGCAACGGAGAGTGTGGAAAAGAGGTGAAGAGGCGAGTGCAGGCAGGTTGGAACGGGTGGAGAAAAGTGTCAGGTGTGTTGTGTGATAAAAGAGTATCAGCAAGAATGAAAGGAAAGGTGTTCAAGACGGTGGTGAGACCAGCAATGTTGTTCGGCTTAGAGACAGTGGCACTGAAGAAAAGACAGGAGGCAGAGCTGGAGGTAGCAGAGCTTAAGATGTTGAGGTTCTCTTTGGGAGTGACGAGGATGGACAGGATCAGGAATGAGGACATCAGAGGGACAGATCATGTTAGATGTTTTGGAGATAAAGTCAGAGAGGCCAGATTGAGGTGGTTTGGACATGTTCAGAGGAGAAACTGTGAATATATCGGTAGAAGGATGCTGAGGTTAGAGCTGCCAGGCAGGAGGTCTAGAGGAAGACCAAAGAGGAGATTTATGGATGTAGTGAGGGAGGACATGAAGTTAGTTGGTGTGAGTGAAGAGGATGCAGAGGACAGAGTTAGATGGAGGCACATGATTCGCTGTGGCGACCCCTGAAAGGGAGCAGCCGAAAGGAAAAGAAGAAGATACTATAATAGATTTTAATTGAATTATAATCATCACAATGTCACATGTCAGCGGTGGAAGTGCTGAGCTCTAAAATGGTTCAGTTTAGTTAATTCAGTCAGACAAAATACAAAAACATTATATAGACAAATCAAATCAACAGTTATTACTATGAATGGGAATAGTTATAGTTAAATATTATAGTCTTAAAATGTATGCTACTCCAGAATCAGTTTGGGAGGAGAATATGATTAAATTGAATTTAGTGGCAGACTGAGGGGGGGATTATTTTCCACTCCATCAAGACTCACATTAAGAGCTAATTAGCAATTAGTTTGCTGTGGATCTGGATCTGAGCACTGGTGTCACTGCTGCTCTGCTCCAGCTGGAGGCGCTGTAGGAGCAACAAGCAGCTCCGGTTGCTGAAGCTTTTTGTGGAAAGAAGCAGATGCAGACAGAGAGAAGAAGCTGCTGTATGACGATGAAACAGGACGTTTGACCGTGTGTGTTGTCCCACAGTATAAAGAGAAGAAAAAGACTGGGTCCCGCTGTGTCCTCAGGCTGCGCTACAGCGTCGATTCACAGGCGCGATCCCACTACTGAGCGGCACGGAGGCTTTGACCTGCTCCGTTTCCGACCTGGGCCGGTGCACCCCTCCTTAGACGACCTGGTGGTCCCGGGCTCCCCCAGGAGCACCATATCGATACCGAACTTAGTGCGGACACCCGCTCGACACAGTCCGCTGCAGTGCAGAAAGGTGTAGTAGTATCTGAGCAGTTTCCAAAGTGTTAAATCAGTGTTTGAGTAAAGAGAAAAACTTTATCCCTGTTCTTTAAAATGTTCTTATCAAGCTGTCGGTCAGTGTTTGACCTCAGTGCTGAATGAATCCACCACCAAAATATGCTGCAGACCACAACTGAAGCTACATCACTGCTGGTTTTTCTCATGTGAGAACTCTACAGGGTCTGTGGTGCTGAATTGAATGATGGTGCAGAACCAACAAACCTGGATCCTGGTGGTTTGCAAAGAAAGAATTATTACAAACAGGCACAGGTCAAGTTTATAAGAAGTTACTGAGGCATTTTAACAAATCCCTCATCAACATTATGAAGGAAAGTTTATATGTTTGAATTTGTACACTGTAAAATATTAGGCTGTAAGCTTACAGTAAATTACTGGCTACTGGTTGCATTACTTTCACAGTATGCAGCTGTGTGTAAATTGACTCTGTACTCTGCTCTGTACTGTGACTTTACAGTAAGTTTCACATGAAATTACTATGAGTTAACAGTGTGCTACTGTGAAAATACTGCATTATGTTGGGTTTGCACAATAAATTTACCAACTGTTACTGTGATATGACAGTATGCTGTTGAAAGTTTACTGTATTTAATTGTGATTTCACAGTAAAGGTTTTCTGATACTGCTGTGATGTTACAGTATGTTGTTGTACGAATAAAATATTAAATTGTGATTTTGCAGTAAATATTTTATGACATTGCTGTGAGGTCACATTATGCAATTGCAGAATGACAGTAGATACTATAAAAGTAATGCAATTCAGTAGCCAGTAATTAACTGTAAATTTACAGCTATAATTACATTTAGTTTTAGATTTAGTTTAGAATCTAATGAAGTGTTACAAAAACAAAACAAATTACTACAATAACAGCATCAATTTTACCAATTTATTTTGCCAACAATACAATAGCAGTGGCTACAGTCAAGAAAATGCAGGGTTATTATTATTATAAACCTGAAACAGGGTTATGTAAGACTCACTGTATGGAAATAGATTATAAAGACTGACGTTCTGTTTGCACAAATCAATAAACTGTATTACATAAATTCAACTGTAAGACAAAACATTTGGACATTTCTTTACCTTCCTTCAGCTTTTCAAAACACTAATGACCATTGTCATATGTAGAACAACACATTTCAGTGACTTTTCAAAACAGAGTGACATTAACACGTATTTCCTGCATCAAAGTCAAAGTCAATGAGTTTTCTTATAAAAGTACAGACTTGCTGATTTATGTGTCCACCCTGTCTCTTTGACTTTCACCCCATCTGTGGATTAATGCCCAAGAAGCACCTGCAAAAATAAGACCAAGAGCAGAGTTGTTAGTTTTCAATGAGAAATGAGGATAATAAAAGGTTTGCAACAAAGAAAAATAAAGAAAACATTACCTTTGGATAAATTCCAGGGTGCAGGAAGCATCTTCAGCTTACTGCAGGTTTAAATTGTAGTAGGTCGCGAAAAGAGCAGCCAAACCACTTGTAAAGTCTTGGTGAGGTCCCATGACCACCTGTCCCTCAATAGACAGCATCCATGCTGTTGGCTCCAATATGTCACCTGAAACAAACAAGACAAATCAACTATGCCCCAAAGAATAGAACCCAGAATGGGGTGTATGTGTGAACGCTACTGTCCGACTAAGATGCTTCTAATTTTGATGATTCCGATTCTGATTTTATTTTTCTTTCTTTCTTGCACTTATTAGTCAAAATTAGTCATTAGTCTGTGAGAATGAATGTACTTACATCAGCAACCATCACCATGGCATCCTTGGGCTCTTTGAAGTCTGCCATCACAAGCAAAAGACTGCAAGCAGCCTTGTCTGAAACCTCAACTTCAAAAGAAGTGAGGACATCTTTCACCCCTGAATGGCATTTGGTTGCTTGGCAGAACTTCACAATTGTCTTGTATTTGTTGTCCAGTGACTCCCTCAACTTATTGAGGATGGAAACATTCGTCAAATGTTTAAAATGGGAAAACATGCCACGCAGTGAGAAGAGAAAAGGCCATTCCTTTGTAAACACTGCAATGGCTGGGGCAGGGACACTGTTGAGATAGTGGCGCTGGATGACGTAGGTCTTCCCCATTAGAGGTTCAGCTCTCTCAGCCCCACCCATTCCTTCCTTTGAGTAAATGCTAAGAAGTTGAGTTTAAATGTCATTCAACGATGCCACAGATTCACCGAGTGGAAATTCGGTAGGACACCAACTGACACAACCGTACTGATCCACAGGACCTCTTGCATTGGCTGTGCCTCCCTCAGGAACTTCAGTATGTGGCCTTCTCTCTCTGCGTCTTCTGGTAAGAGTGTTGTTTCTATTTTTATACTCTACCCTAGATTTTTTTTGTTGAAGAAGAGAATAACAACCATCTCCAATAACATCACCATTTTTCCCAACATCAGCAAAACCTTTTGAATGGTCCCTTACGATTCCCCGGACAATATTATGACATGTTACTCTTGTTGGGTTAGACTCATATTCTAACATGTGATCCACCACTGCCTTCACCATATCCTTTCTATCTCCTGGAGATGGCCTTGTTTGATTTGCTACTGCTCTTCGAATTCCCACTAGCATCCTCTCCTGAGAGTGTTCAAGGAGCTGGTAACAATATTCGGAGAGGGAACAGGAACCAGATCCAGCTGAACTGTTTCAAATCCTACAAACCATAGAGCACAACTTTACCTGAAGAGACAGTAAACCATGAAAGGGTATTTATTTATGTCTTTGTGAATATTTCTTTGTGAATGTATTTTATCTGAGTATTGTATTGTATCTGAGTAGGATGCAAAGTTTGAGGTAGGAGGTACTGACGGAATGAGAGCTTATGCTTCTTGTTTGGTTTTAGATCCAGTGTGTTAATACAGTATGAAAAAATAACTGTCAGAAAGTCACACTGGTCAGACTGTCCTGGAAAAGATGACACCAACTCTGGTATGTGCTGCAACAGCGATGGGGTAAGAATAAGGCTGAACAGTAGGACACCACAGGCTACAAGGGATCAGGTGAAGATATGCTACTGATAACAAAGTAGGCTAAACAACAAGTCTGAGGAGAAAGTGAGGAGTAGGTCATAATTATACTACTATTGAACAGTGAGTTGGAACAGTGTCAAAGTATAGTTACCTTCATTCTTAAACCTATTCACTAATTTCCTACACTGAATATTTCTCAATATCCTTTTCTTGTACGAAAGCCAGGTCTTCTCTGTTTTCCACACCCAGTTCTTTCAACCCATCCAACAGCGATGTCAGCGTTTCATCAGAAAGGCCCGGTAGGAGTGACACCACCACTTCTTTTATTATCTCCTCATTCATTTTCCAAAATAATTTTGCCAGACGATAAATCTAATAATAGAATTAGAGGTGGGTAATATTATGGTTATGAATATATCAATGTTTTTATTAAAACACAAAGAAAGACCACAAATACTGTGAGCCAAAAATAGAAGTATAGAAGTATAGAGCCAAAAACTTTTTCCAAAGGTTGGTTTTCAGCTGTAATCAAACAAACTATACATTTTTTTATTTTACCACTAATTTCAGTCAAATTCTGTGCATTTTAAGACCTACAACAACCTGTATCCTTCTTCTTTTTTTGTTTTTTTTAAATATATCAACTAAAAATCACAATTTAAATTACATCCACAAAGAACAATGCTATTTGTTGGTACAATCCAAAAGTTGACTTACTAGCTAACAGCTTTTTAATGTACTATATCTTCTTTTGCACTATAAACCAACTGGGGGATAACAATTTAACTATTTACCAATAAAACACTTACTAAGCAATTGACCTAAAGCAACATAGTTAGAGGGACCAACAATGATAATTTGTCTCAATAGTTCTGTCATACCTGAAATGCTGGTCATAAAAAACGCCAAACAATAGTGGGCATCTAAACCTAGATAGCTTAATCGGAAAATAACAGCCAGTATAAACAGTATTTTGAGATGTAACTATTCAAAATAGAATATTGTTAATGCACACACTATGTTACTATAATAATAATATGTTAATTAATTGTGATTAGTGGATTAAAAATCATGAGCATTAAAAATTATAAGCATTTGGAGCAAATTAGTTCCAATATGCACAGGTAGACATGTGGCAGTGCATATAAAGCATAAGCTAAGATGAATATGTATCATGTTTTCCTGCATTGATAGATTTACTGCAATCACGTTTACATTTTGCTTGTGTTTTTACTTAATCAGCTTGCTCCACTTGTTCAAACTGCCTCTGGAAAAGACTGGTGAAGGGCAATAACTGGTGAGCCATCCACTTTCTAACATGGAAGAGGATAGTAGTCTAACAAATCCCCTCGGTTGATGCAAACATAATCATCCTGGGCTGATCCTAAGACACAATAGACACCTATGTCTCTCAACTTCACAAAAGACTCATTGTGAGCAACGATCAGTTCAATCTTTCCAACAGAAAGTTCTCCACCGCTGCTCCCAGTACAACAAACATTCCCTTCTGGTACACAGTGCCTTTCACTATGACTTCATTACAAGCAAGTGCAGACTGTGACTGTATTTTTTTACCAACCACAGATGACCTGATCCTGTCATTGTAATCATTCACATAAAACTCTGTACCCTTTTCAACATTCACAGCTGGAAGGAAGAAGTTGGCTGCACTCAAGTAGGTTTGCAACAGTTGATGTCTTTCTGCAAGCGTTTTGCAAAGATTTTTAAAGTTGTGCAATTTCCTGGCAAACTGCTTGAAGAATGTGTGTTTGCTCTCAAATCGTAAAGTCCACAGGCGTATGAGTGGACCAAAGTGAAGAATTAGCTCTGGATAATGGCACAAATGATGATGCTTGGGTTTGAGTGGCCTTGCAAGGAAAAGCCTTTTCCGAATAAAGACATATTGTTCAATGAGGACTTTCAGATATGACACTTGTTCTCTGTAATAGCTGGTGCACAAACAAGCTCCACAATCTCTCTCAGATGCAGAATGAGTTGCCATACCTCATTTTCAGTAGAATCTTTGATTCTGTGACCCACAAAAACAGGCAGCAACCTAAGAAAGAACCAGTTCTGGGCTGCATGTCCACTTAAACGTTCACTACCAGGGTGCAGGTCAGCTGGTTTGCTGCTGGCATCATTTCAAGTCCTCAATAACAGTCTGTATGGTGCTGGCTGGCAGCAACAAGTTGCCTTGTAGCTTCAAATAGAGAAGGGCAAGGTTTTCCAAAAAGACAGTTTCATCAACAGCAAATGCCTCCTCTGGCTCATCGTTGTCCACAACTACGTGTCCAAATATGGCTGACTAGACATAGTACAAGGCTAATCAGGTTTAGACAAATCCGAGAGAGTTTGACCTAGCTCCTTATGTTTTCTTGAAACATGTGAGGCCAAACTGGATGCAACTGCAAAGCTGCAATCACAACCTCTGACTGGGCATTTAGTTTACAATCCTTCTTGTATGTGTGACTTCAAATGCTTCATGATGGTGCTTAAAGTGTCACAGGTAAATGTACAAGACTGTGCCATACATTTTAAGGGTGTATCCAGTTGTTTAGATTAGATTAGTTGATCTCAGGAAGGGATTGATGGTTGTCGAAAAAACAGTCTGGAATTCGCAAACCCATATACAAAAGCTCAAAACGTGTGTACGATGTTATGGTACAGCTGTTCTGCACGAACAGATCCAAGATGAGCAAGAGAAGTACCACAAAATTGCAAAATCTGGAGAGACCCCGGGCCTTGCGATTTGCTCGCCCCGCATCTTTACCTCTTACCTAACTCTTTGGATGGTTGCAGAGATAATCTTTGGTCTTTATGATATCTATACATATGAGCTTTCAAACCATTCGCTCTGCGATACATCCGAGAACATTCAGACACTCCACACTGATATTGATAATTAGGCACTGCTGTGTAACTTTGAGTGCTGAACAAACTGACTAACAGTTTCAGACAAATGCTCACACAAACTAAATTTACAGTGAAACATTTTGTACCAGGTGTTGAAGAAAAGCTACCAAGAACAAAAAAACACTTTGACTTTGCATATAGGAAAAATGTCAAGTTGTAATAGTAGACATAGTAGGAATACAGAGTAAAAAATAACAGATTATCAGTGATATACCAGTTTTTTTTTAGCTCTGTCTATATACATGTCAGTAATACCAAACAACTGTGATTGTAAAAATGTTTAGAAAAAAAGCATTAAACACATATGTAATGTTTTAAACAAAAATCAGCTTCTTGTAAAGCGGTTTACATGTCAGTTTTTGATTGTAATTTTGTTGTTGAATGAATGAATTTGAATGAATGAATGAGATTTTCATATAGTGGTATTGTTTGAGTTGTGTAAAATTCCTCTTGTATGTGGACAGTGCAGCCATGATTTTTTTCAGATTTTTACAAAGAACTGCAATAGACTTCAGTTTAACAGTAAACCGAGTGTCTGGGTAATGTCTGGAGAAGATCAGGATTCCAGCACATGTGTGAAAGAGTCTTTATTATACTCATGATGAAACAGACCTTCACAGTTTGGACACAAAGTAAAAATGGCTGCAAAGAAAAGTCCATCATTCAGGCAACAGTTATTCAACATTAAGTCTCTAAATGTGCATTTGATCCAAATCTGTAGATCTAAAAACACCTCAATAATGTTCTCATGAATGATTACAGCTCTCATGGTCACGTCCTCACGTTCATTTCCTTCACGCTGCCTCGGACTTGTGTACAGAAAAGTGGAGGAGCTCTGAATAGGACACTCACTGGTGGGTGTAGAGGGTCTTCATTCAGCCTGAAAATGCTTTTAAGTGCATAATAACTTACAGTGATGAACTGTGGCAAAATAAAAGCTGTTGCAATGATATTTCCATGCTGAACTGAGTTGTTCTGGGCCAAATATGAAGGCAAATCCACTTTCCTTTCAGTATTTTGCTGCAATTGTCAGAAACAAGCAGATCAGCTCCATTCAGCCTGAAAATGCTTTTTTGTTATTGTTGTTGTAAAGTTGTTTTTTGTGTCTAATATCTGATACGTTGATCTATGTGTGTGTGCATCCTTCATATTGTAAAGGTGGTGTTGCAGATAAACCTGAGGCTGCTTCACAGTGAAAGAGTCAATAAACAATTGAGCTGCTGTCTCATGAGGCAGGATCTTGTGGTGAGTAATGGCTTAAATTTGACAAATAAATAAACATATCTTACAGTGAGTGGAGTCATTAAATATGTCCTCCACTAGTGGTATTTACAAATGGACATGTTCCCATAAATGCTCATATGATACAACTGAGAAAAAAGCCATTTTAAGGAAAAACTCTCTTCTCACCTTCAGCATCCTGAATGAACAGAGCTTCACCCAGTGGGGACAAATATGATCATTCGTGTCTGATTTGTACCTGCTGAAATGTCATTAACACAGGAGATGATGGCAGGTTTTACACTTTACAACATTTGTTTATAGAATTAAATAGCTCCAGGTTTTCAGTGAGTTTGACTGTGGTTTGATTAAAGATTATTTTATTTATGAATGTATGGAGGCAAACTATGATCCACATACAGTAAAATTTTAGAACTAAACTTTAACAACGTAATTGTCTTAAAAAGAACAAAGGTGAAAATATTAAGTCGTAATAAAGGAGCCACTGCAGGGCTGGTTATGGTTTAGCTGTGTTGGTGATCCAGCCTTTCATACACACCAGAGTAACACTATACATTAGCATCATACTGTGAACAACAAATATTTTATAACCACCTAATTTCTACACCTCATTTTGAATAAGATAAGAGATAAGTGTGTAATTTTCACACCTATCTCCTACTTTTAGATTCAAACTGTGAAACTACTTAAAACATTTGACAGTAATATTTCACAATAAATGACATTATTGTCACTTTACAGGCTTTAATTGTGCTTTACACAGTATAATACCGTATTACGAATTTTTATTGTGAAATCACTGCAGGCAGGACTTTTACACAGGAAGTTGCAGTGTATTTGGATTCGACCTGGATTGCAAAGAGTTGATTGACATTTTAATATTGTTTTGCTGTTTGCAGTCTGGCACTCAGATACGATAAGTAATACAATATAATTTTTTTTGTCAAGGAGCATTTTGATATGAATGTAATAGTTACTGCAGTAACACTGGGCGATATGGTGTTTTGTATCAAGAGCCTGAAGTTAGAACGTGAGTTTACAAGTTGAACGTTCGCTTAATTTAACGTTACTAGCAGGAACTTTAGGTTCATTTTTAAACAGTAACCTAAACGTCGGAGGGTTCAAGACTATTTCTAACTCCGTTTTGGCTCGTAGTAACTAAAAGTTTAATTAAGCTGCTGTAGCCTGATTTTGAACGTAGTAACGTTACACTTTCTCTGTTAGTTTTCCCTTTGGCATTTCTCTCCTCCTGGTAAGTGACCTGTACCGTTATTCGCTAACGTTACTGGTGGTAACTTTAGGTTTGAGCCCACTTATTCTTAAACAGCCTCAAAAGTACCGTTTATCTCAGACGGTTCAATGCTTTTGCAAACCACGTTTTGGTTTGTAGCAACGTTCATTGAAAGCCCTACCCGGGTTTTGTATGCTGTATGTTTTCTTAACGCTTTTTCTCATATTCTAGAAAGTCGTAGAAGTTGTTCGTTATTGGCGGGAACTTCAGGTTGTAGACGTGTGCAAGAGAGAGTGATTCCACGGAACTGATCTACCTCCCTGGTCAGCTAAAAAAAATTAAACGCAAATGTCAGTTTTTGATTGTAATTTTGTTGTTGAATGAATGAATTTGAATGAATGAATGAGATTTTCATATAGTGGTATTGTTTGAGTTGTGTAAAATTCCTCTTGTATGTGGACAGTGCAGCCATGATTTTTTCAGATTTTTACAAAGAACTGCAATAGACTTCAGTTTAACAGTAAACCGAGTGTCTGGGTAATGTCTGGAGAACTCTTAGTAGTTAAAAACTTAATAGTTTTATACAGCTTGTTACCTCACAAGTTCTAACTCTTCTCCTTTGTCTGTTGCTTTAGAAATGGAGCAAAAGAAAGAGACAGAGACGCCATTGCTGTCAGCAATGTGACAAAATCTTCCCAGCACTATCAACACTGAAGATTCATTACAGAATTCACATTGGAGAGAAACCTAATCGTTGTGATCAAGGTGGAGAAACTTTCACTGTCAACAACAGTCTAAAAAGGCACCAACGTGTTCACGCAGATGATGTTGATGTTGCGCCGAAGGGCCAAATCCCGTTACAGTCTCACCACATCACAACTGGTAGAGCAGGGCTACTTGGGGGGTTCGTCTGTCTTTCTGCATCCCCCAACCCCAGCCAGGTTGCGCTGGCAGGGGGGGCAATGGAATGTTCATCATCAGCGAAGCGTGTCGTATCTATGGGTGTCGATGGATCAGGAATGGGTCCACGTCGACGGCGACAAAAAACTTCCCGAATTCGAGTCGACTGTGCAAGCCATGTTCTACGGTGATGCTAGTTCCTCAGGTTCCTTCGAGTAGTCCATAGGATTCCCCGATGGAAAGCTGGGACCCCCAAGTGTGGCCCCTGGTTATACCGCCCATGGCAACTAGGTATCAAGGAGTGTACAAAGTTTTAATGTGGGTACAGCGGTAAATGTGACTAGTTTAAAGTCTGTCATGGATTTACCAAGTTGTTACTGCTGAAAGTAAAGATTAACGTGCAAAATGAATTTGAGATTTTTTCTGTTCTAAAATGGGCTTAAAATTCTGTGTTTTATGTTTTGAGATTATTTACAACAATTTGGTTGAATAAAATCAAAAGATAAAATATCCAGGTTTCAGGTGGAAGGTTTCACACAATGCTGACATCAGGAAAAAGAGGAACCTTCGTATGACTAAGGACCTGATGGCTCTGAGAAGGACTGTAGGAACAAACTGTGGTCCTTAGTTGAGAAAGCTCGTAAAGAAGGAAAGAAGACCAGATGATAAGGTCCAGCTGTCTTCATTGAAGGTGTGAGATGTGCTGCTTGAAAGTTGTCCCTCAACAAGATCATTTGTTGGTGAAAGAAAACGCAAACTAACATTATTAATACTACGACTGTCATGGCCCAAGATAAATGAACATTTTCATGGTGCTGCTTTTCTTCTGAGTATTTCTGAATTCCTAAAAGAGCTTAAGGCTCTTTTCTTGTTCCTTTGGTTCCTTTTTCAAACATCCATTTTAAATTTCAGTTTGTTCTCTTGTTATTTTTTCTTCACTTAATATGGCAACAGTTGGCAAGAGATTCTGCAACCTTAAAAGAATCTCTTTTAATGTTAGAAGCATTCGAAATATCACTAAAAGGAAGTTTTTGTTTTATTCTGCTGATGCTCTAATGCAGATTAGATTTTTTTTTAAATCATTCATTCATGTGATGAACATGGTAGATTTTAGAGAAGTCAACAGGGAGATCAGGTTTATTTAAGCCATGCTTCAAACAACTCAGTAGTAGAATCCTTTTTAAGTCAGGATGGTAGATGGATCATTTTGGTTTTATGGACAAACTGTGCAGATTTGTGATGTTTCATATTTATGGACACAATAATAATATTTTTGCAAAGAATCTGATCATTAATCTAGTTATGGAATTGAAAAGGAAATATACAAATTCGTTTTCACTAATTGGAGGTGACTTTATTGATGTAGTTGACGATCATGACAATCTAGAATTGACCTGTGGCTTATATCATCTTATCATATGCAAAATTACTATGAGGAATATGAGTCTTTATAACGTGTTTGTAAAAATGAGGCTCAATTAGTTTCCCACAGTTCAATTATGGATTTCTGGTAGATCTCAATATCATTTTAATATTAGAATAGTTGTCACATTTGAAGTCTACAACTGTTTTATCAATTAAGATTTCTAATTTGACATACAACCTCCCATGAACACGTCCATTCTGTCTGTTTGTTAATACATCTGAATTCTGCATTAACCCTGGGAAAAAATGTAATATACAAATAAAATAAAATATATTTTTGAGCTGGTTGTGATAATACCAAAGTTTACTTACAGGCTCAGCAAATGACAATATTCTTTAAAACAAAAGCCACTGATGGAATTACATCAGTTTTTGAGTTGTTGAAGAAAAGCAGTTGTAATTGTGTCTTGTGAAACTTTATCAGCAAAGATACGTGATGGTGGAAAGTGGAGATTTGTACAGGATTTGCAAGTAGTAAAAATGGAAATTCATCCGAGAGCTCCAGAAGTATTAAATCCACAATCAACTTCCACTAATTTCTCGGTTGCTGATTTGGAGAATGTATTTCTATTTGTCCTTATGTTCACTGACAGCCATTACTTTTTGCTTTTTCCTTAAAAATAATAGCGGTTACCTGGATAAGATTTGGCTTTTGAATTGACTTTTTGAGACGTCCAGGTGATTTTCAGCTGAAATCATTGATGACTTTCTGATGTGCAGCCTGTCTGAGAAAGCCTGCATGTTAGATAAGGTGAACCTACCCAAACATTTAGCAGAAAACTGACTCACATTACAGTTTGTCCTACCTAAAGAAACTTATTTAGGCCATGTGATCACAGCTGAGATCACATAACCAAACAATCTGTTCTAATATCTTTAACCAAGAAACAATGACGTCATACTGAAAACAATGGAAGACAGAAAGGCTCCTTGTCTTTAATATTCTGTAGATATTATTATATTCTGTTTGGTTAAAGAGCCATGATGGCATGATGATAACCTATTGCTTACTTTTCAGCTAAGCTGGACCCTGTAGATGATGGAATATGATGCCTGCCAGCTGTGACAGTTGCAGAGAAAGCTGTCATGACTCAGACAAACAGTTGGTTAGACTGATCTAACTCTTTTGGTTCCTTATGCAGCCTCTCTTTCATCTTCCAGGAGCAGAAACTCATCACCTTTCTACAGCGAGTTGTTGAACAAACATAAAAGTTTTCTCATCACTCACTGCTGTGCAAACTTTTCCTACTGCTGAGAAAAAAAAGAAACAAAAAGAGAAAGTTTCAAATTCCAAATTTGAAATATTCTTCCTACACACTTATGAGGTTGACACACAGGTTAGTGACTCTGAAGGATCATTTGATGGAAAATGTACATAGCTAAGGTGGGGGTTCCTAGAGGGGGCCAGATGAATACAAAGCCAGAAACCAAATATCTGCAGTTTGAGTTTTCTTTGTGCCATTAATAAAATCCAAATGTCCATTGGATTAATTACATATATCACAAAAAGAAAGAAGTGTTTGGAGACTCATGTTGTACTTTCATTCCTAATAATACTGCAGCTGATGGAAGAGGGTCTCAGGTCCATCAGGGAAGAACTTGCATGAAACTCTGGTGTAAGTACTGGTTGGATTGAGCAGATATTTGGTAAATGGAAACCTGTTATATTGTCTCTGCTTACTTCTGTACTTCTGCTTGTAATTTTTGCATTTTGTGGATGTTGTCTTATGCCACATGGAAGAGGTCTAATTATGTGAGTCACAGAGTGCTGTGACTCATCAGATGGCACTTGTTGATCTAAGATCTGCAAAGAATAATGTTCCTCTTTTAGAACCTGATGTTGATCCATTCACAGATTGTAAATATGCTTAGAAAACCTCCTAATCTCTGCTTAGCTCTGTACCCCAGTGATGTCTGTCACACAAAAACAGAGCCTGAATTTCCAATACAACATTATGATGATGTATATTGAATCTCTTAAATGTCTCAGGAGGGAATTGTGATGGAAAATCAAGTATGATTAAATGTTAATGCTTGTGTTTTCTCTAGTTGTTAAATGTTGTTCAAACTTTGTCTCATATCCATGTTTTGTCTTATAGCTTTTGCAAAACTGCTCCAAGGTCAGTTATTGTCTAACAGCAGACCATCCCACACTGTAGTGACCCAGAGTCACTTCATGCTCACAGGTGCTTATCAAAGTGCTGAAAAGGGAAAAACACATCCTGGAGACACTTGATGTGTCTAAGACCAGATAATGTCATTTTTAACAGTAATAACAAAAAAACAGATGTATTTGGTTTCCAGTCAGTTGAGAGACTTTACTGATTATAAAAACACATTTATTATCAGCTATTTATCTGTTATTAATATAAAGATAATGAGAAACTGTCTATTGTTGCTAAAAACCAGGAGTTCAGAGAGAAACATTACACTATTTTACTTTAATACTCCATCACTTAAACAGAAATATGAATTTAAGATCTGAAGGAATCAAACAAGACAAAGTCAAATCCAGGTGGAGGTGGAGGAGGTGGTTGAGTGTGGAGCAGAAGGAGTGGAGGAGTCTCAGTGTGTCTGCAGAGACTGTGTAGAAGGACAGAGCAGCAGCAGAGCAGATCCACTGCTGATCCTCTGTCAGATCCAGAATAACACACAGGGATGATGGTGGACTTGACATTGTGTCTGACAGTGGAGCTGTTCTCAGAGCAGTTCAGACTGCAGCACTGAGAGTCATCTCCACTTCTTCTGATTCCTCTGTCAGTCACTGCTGGATGAAGCTCTCCTCTCCACTCTACCTCCCAGTAACATGGTCCAGTCAGAGCCTCTCTGCACACAACATGCTGCTGCTGCAACATCTGCATCATCAGGACACAGAGAGATCATCACTTGCACCTGTAGAGAGAATGAGATGAACAGAGGAGATCAGTGAGACTCACTTCATCATCTGTCAGTCAGCAGAAGTTCTGGTCTCTACAAAGACCACATGGTTATTAAATGTAACCATATTTCTTTGATTTGCAGGCTTCAGTCAGACTGATCTTAGAGCTGTGACAAAGCTGAAACTGATCAATAGTTTAGTGTTGAAATCAGATCAGATTTGATGAATGAGGACCACTGTCTCTATACATGTTGTGAGGCTGTCAGCTGGAATCCAGCTTTATTTCCTGTCCACATGAAGACAACAACAACAGTCGTCTTCACAACAACTCAAACACATGATCACAACAAGCTTGTGGCTGATCTGATTGGCTGACTGTTTTCTCTGTCTCTGTCTTTCTGTCCAATCCTGAAGCCTGTCCCCATTCTCCTCTCACAGCTTCACTGAGGAAAGCAGCCACTGAGAAGGTTGGAGCTTTACAGTAAAAACTGGATCTTTGCTTTGATACTAACTGGGTTTAGTACAATACTGGTGAAAGCAGCATGGACTGACTCCAACCCTCTACTGACCTCAGAGTCTCCAGTCTACAGTGTGGACTCTCCACAAGATCAGACAGAAGCTTCACTGCTGAATCCTGCAGGTTGTTGCAGCTCAGGTCCTGTTCTCTCAGATGGGAGGGGTTGGACTTCAGAGCTGAGACCAGAGAATCACAGCTGATCTTTGACAAACTGCAGCGACTCAATCTGAATAAAGAATCAAAGATGTAGATCAAATCATTAGTAATCAATCAGATTTGTCCTAATCAATGGTGTTTTCTCTAAATCACCATTCAATGCTCTCAAAACTAAAAACTATTTTACTGCTAAACTATTCTGAACAAAAACTATTTGAATCCCAAATGTGAAATACAACAATTTCCACTTCATGGACTGAAACATGGAAAAACAACAGTTTGGTTCTTTAAACATTTATCAACTCATTTAACAAGAAAATTCACCTGTATAAAAAATACAAATATTGTTTATGGATCCAAATCAGACATCATACAGTATATGATTTACTTTCTGATCTGTTACATTTACATAATTTATACTCTGCACTTTTAAATATTATATTGTTTTTAAATCTCAAATCCATTATTTTATGCTGATAATGTGATACTATTTTATTTCTTCTTATCCTGTGTTAAATTCGGGACGTGAACACTGAGACGCATCATTTCTATTGTGCACAGTTGGTCTGATGATAAAACAAGAAACATTCAACTTTAAAATGCACAAACCCCTTTTCCAGAATAGTTGTGACACTGTAAAAGTTAAAGAAACAGAAATTATTTGTAAATAATTTGAAACCTATTTGATTATAAATAGTACAAACTGAAACATCTGCTTTTCTTCCAGAAACATATTTCTAAAAAGTCGGGACAGATGCAACAAAAGGCTGGAGAAGACCAACAACAGCAGTCAAACTGACACAAGAACACATCCTACACAATCAGGGGCCACTGCATCAAGAACACACACGTTTCTGTAGTGAAAGTCACTGCATGGACTCAGGAACCTCACAAATCCACTTTCAATGGACACAGTTTGTCTCTGTCTCCACAAATGTGAAGAAACACGATGTAGAAACTGTCTCCTCTGAACTCAAGCTCTTCAATTTAAAATAAAGTCCTTTAAAGTGAATTACAGTGTAGTTTTTAGTACGGTGGCCCTGAGAGCTCAAAGTTCTGCAATGTGAGAAAACAACTTTACAAACACAGAATTTAGAAACAAGCGAACAGCCACCACACAACCAAATGAAGAGACCTGCTGCAAAGAGCACAGGCCACAACACGGGCAAAACTTTTTTTAAAAACACACATGGCTGAGACACTGTAACCAAACGTTTGTGATGCAGAAAGTATCCGACTGTCCCCTGAAGAGGTTGGAAAATAAGTTTTCATGTAAATGTGATAATTTATTAAGATGGATAAAATAAATGATCACAGAATTTACATGTGAGCTCATTTTCCAAATCACTGCGTCCTGGTGGATCAGTGGGTAGAGCATCAAGCTGGGTTGTTTAAGTCTCCCAGTTCAAATCCCAATCCATGCACCAGGTGTGTCCTTCAGCAGGAAACTCAGCACTAGCTCCCAGGTGCTGCCTGTGGCTGCCCACTGCTCCCTCAGGGGGATGGGTTAAACACAGAGAACCAATGAAAGAGCTTCTTCTTCCTCGGACTCTAGTAACTTTGTTCATGATTTAAATATTTTATAAGAGGTGGGGGTCACTGGGTTCACCAAGAATTCACTAACACAACCATATGTTAGATTAACAAGATTTCTATCAGAATCAATAGAATTTATTTTACTCAGTGTCACTGCTCTGCACAGTAACATCACGTGCATCCAGTTTCAGGTTTAAGACACACACACACACACACACACACACAGCAAAGAGGCCAAAGAAGAGCAGACATGAAAGAGATGCACTTCAGTTGCACTGAGACAAAATCCTTCCTGCAGGGTTTTGTGAAGCTGTGACCATGTTTGTGTTTTAGAACTGAACCTTTTTATTCTGTTATTTATTTTGTTCACACTAACGCTGCTTCCTCTCATTCACTCACTATGTCACTCAGTCAGAGAGGACAGAGCAACTGGACCATGCACTTAGAGACGCAACGGACAAATCATGCTGAAACTAAGTCCACAAGGTCTTAATCAGATGGTTGTCACTGTTCATGTAAAGCGGTGGTGCAGGACGTCTAGGCTCCTGTGTTGTGTCTTATTGCAGGACATTTCCATACGTCCTTGTGTTGTGTCCAGACCATATGAGCGGTGAGAATCTCTGCTCCCCACTCAAACCCACACCAGGCCACTCAGCTGATTGTCACTCAGATTTCACCCACTCAGTTGGGTTTTTAAGAGAAGTGTCTTTTTAAATTCCAACATGAATCTTTACTCCCTGTAATAATGATCATCATGTGTTATTTTGACAGGAACAGTTCACCTGTATGAACTTGAAGCTCCCTGTTTAAAGTACTTCAGTAACTCCATTATTGAGCTCACAGTGACCAGTTGCTTCAGGTTTGACAGGTGAGTGGTACCAGTGCAAAACTGGAGCTGTTTCTCTTTTGGGTTGTGTTTTGTGTTTTTGCAGCATTTTATTTCTAAATGCTGCATCTGTGTTGTCAAATTGATGAACTTGTTTTCTTCATTTTCACGTTTTCTCAAATTGTGGTGCTTTGACATCTTAGGACCACAGTATTTTAATTACAAGGTTCATTTAGAGATAACTGCAGGTAAGTGGTTGGTTCCAGTCCACATTAAAGCAGCTGGTCCTGTTTGTACACAAACACATAGTTTTGATGAAAAAGATCTGATGCAGCACAGTGGTTAACAAGTCCCTTTTTAAAAATGTGCTGCTGGCATCAAATTCAAAATGAGCAAATATTAAAAAAACAAACAAAAGAAATATATCAATTTCAGTATTTGATGTGTCTTTGTTGCATTTAATATAAAAATGATTTGCAAATCATTGCATTGTCTTTATTTTCATTTTACACAGTGCATCATCATTTACTGGAAACTGGATTTGTAATTAATTAACTTCAGTTATTGTGTAAAGATCTAATTAGTATCAGTCAGTGAACTGACCTCAGAGTCTCCAGTCTACAGTGTGGACTTTCCAGAAAACCACACAGCAGCTTCACTCCTGAATCCAGCAGCTTGTTGTCACTCAGGTCCAGGTGTCTCAGATGGGAGGGGTTGGACTTCAGAGCTGAGACCAGAGAATCACAGCTGATCTCTGACAAATTGCAGCAACTTAATCTGAATAAAGAATCAAAGATGTGGATCAAATCATTAGTAATCAATCAGATATGTCCTAATCAATGGTGTTAGAGTGACTTTGTCCTTGTGTTATTGTGGATCATCAGAATGTCAGACTTCTACAGACATCATCCAAATGTCAGCACAACATTCATACACCTATTCATGTCAGCACTGATTCAGAACATGCTGCTCACCTCACTCACCTCTGGAATTAGAAGACAAACATCAAATAACATATGACAGACTAAAAACTTACTACAATATTCAATAATTTTAATCTGCTGATAAAATGTAACTTTTGATTTTATTTAACTACAGTTGTTGACTAATGCAATTCAAAGTATCTTTATTCAGTTTGGAATGTGTTATAAAAATAAACTTCGGACTCACTGAAATTACCTCAACTTGAAGAAATTATTTCAGTCAGATGGTGAGAAAACAGTAATTATAAAGTGAAAAAATATTACATAAAATCTCCAACAGTATCAGTCAGTGAACTGACCTCAGAGTCTCCAGTCTACAGTGTGGACTCTCCAGAAAACCACACAGCAGCTTTACTACTAAATCCTGCAGCTTGTTGAAGCTCAGGTCCAGTTGTCTCAGATGGGAGGGGTTGGACTTCAGAGCTGAGACCAGAGAATCACAGCTGATCTCTGACAAATTGCAGTCTCTCAATCTGAATAAAGAATCAAAGCTGTAAGTTTAGAAACAAAGTTCCTGTTTGAAACCATCAATGTTTCATCATCTGATCAGAGCTGAGATCAGGATTTTCTCTCAGGATTCTTCAATAATATATTTCTGTCTTTCTTCTTCTTCATTTGGACAGTCCATTTTGTCTTTGTGAAGACAGAAGCAACAATCTGATCATTAGTGAAATGTTAGTGTCTAAACTCTGCTAAACACAAACTTCAACCTCGTTTCTGCTCATAATGATCAAACCTTCAAACTGAGGTTTTCTGTGTCTGTCTTTAAACACTGGACAGAGACAGAGAGGAGGAACTTTGTCCTCACACATTTGAAATGTCTCTAAGGTGGATCTCACAGCACAGCTGCTGTCATTCACCTGGATTTGGCTTCATGTGATCAGACAATGTAGTGATTGGACAAAGATCCAGTTTGTCTGCAGCAACACTTTGGTCGTCCTCAACACACATTTGTCCTCCCTGCTCTCTCATGTGTCTCTCACATGTCTTCACCCACGCAAAATATTTCCCATATGATGTAAAGCTGTCAATCATCTCCTGTTGCACTTGATAGTAGCTGTGGAATGTTTGGAGGATTTCTTTCCTTTTCTCTGCACCTTCCAATCCCACTCTGCTGCTCCTCTCTACATTTATTCCACTCAAATCAAACAGGATCAACTGTCTCTGCTTCTTGACACAGTTGGATGCTTCTTCATTAGCTTCAGTCAACTATTTAGTGCTGTGTGTCCTGTTCTTAACCTGCTGATTCTTCTCTCCTCCTTCTATTTGCTCCAAGCTGATTCTCTGTTGCTGCTTTATACAAGTGTCTTCAATTCTAAGTCTGACAATCAAATGTCATTTTCACACTTTTACATCAGATTTTTCTACTTTCAAATCAGAGTCGACACTTTCAAAACTTCCTTTCAACCACTGAACAGTTTGAATGTGATTTGACCTCAGAAACATGAACCTGTCTGTAGTTTAGTGTCACCACAACTTTCACATCATATTAATCTCAGCACACAACTAAAAACTGGTGTCTGACCTCAGAGTCTCCAGTCTACAGTGTGGACTCTCCAGAAAACCACACAGCAGCTTCACTGCTGAATCCTGCAGGTCCCAGTTTTCACTTAGGTCCAGTTGTCTCAGATGGGAGGGGTTGGACTTCAGAGCTGAGACCAGAGAGTCACAGCTGATCTCTGACAAACTGCAGCAACTCAATCTGAATAAAGAATCAAAGATGTGGATCAAATCATTAGTAACAATCAGATATGTCCTAATCAATGGTGTTAGAGTGACTTTGTCCTTGTGTTATTGTGGATCATCAGAATGTCAGACTTCTACAGACATCATCCAAATGTCAGCACAACATTCATACACCTATTCATGTCAGCACTGATTCAGAACATGCTGCTCACCTCACTCACCTCTGGAATTAGAAGAAAAACATCAAATCACATATGACAGACTAAAAACAATTCAATAATTTTAATCTGCTGGTAAAATAAGAAAAATTTAACTTTTCATTTTAATTAACTACATCTGTTGACTAATATAATTCAAAGTATCTTTATTCAGTTTGGATTTTTGTTTGTCCTTTCCACTTATCCTGTGAGTTCAGGGTCACCACAGCAGATCATTGTCCGCCTGTTGCTTTGGCACAGTTTTTCGCCAGATGCCCTTTCTGACACAACCGTCCACAATTTCTACTGGCACTTGGGAGGGACTGGGCTGTTAGGGGTTCAGTCACTTGCCCAGAGACACTTCGACATATAGCCGGGACAGGGGATCGAACCACTGACCGTGTGGTCCATGTACGACTGCCTCACCAACTGAGCTACAGGAATGCGTTATTCAATTCAATTCAATTCAACTTTATTTATATAGCGCCAATTCACAACAAAGTCATCTCAGGGCACTTTACAGAATAAAGTCAAGATTATAAAGATATATAAAGAGAACCCAACAATTCCCCCTGGAGCAAGCCATAGGCAACAGTGGAGAGGAAAAACTCCCTTTAACGGAAGAAACCTCCAGCAGAACCAGGCTCAGGGTGGACGGCCATCTGCCTTGACCAGTTGGGGTGAGTGGAAAGTGGAGAGAGAAAAGAACAGAGCAACAAAAAGCAACAACAAAACATCGGGCAGATTGGTAGGACCAGTAGCTGCACGCTGGAAGACACACAGCTTCAAAGCCGGGGGACACCTGCAGAAAGGGACAGAGAGAGGGGGACAGAGGAGGACAAAGACAACTACGGGAGAGAACACACAGAGTTAATGACATACAGTGGTGACAATTGCGGGGTGAGAGGAGAGGAGAGATGGTCAAGAGGAGGAAAGGAGCTCAGTGCATTGGGGGGTGGGTCCCCCAGCAGTCTAAGCCTATGGCAGCATAACTATAACTAACTATATGCTTTATTAAAGAGGAAGGTTTTAAGCCTAGACTTAAAAGTAGAGAGGGTGTCTGCTTCCCGAATCTGAACTGGGAGCTGGTTCCACAAGAGAGGAGCTTGATAGCTAAAGGCTCTACCTCCCATTCTACTTTTGGAAATTCTGGGAACCACAAGTAGGCCTGCATTCTGAGAGCGAAGTGGTCTACTGGGATGATATGGTGCTATGAGATCTTCTATATATGATGGAGCCTGACCGTTCAGAGCTTTATATGTAAGAAGCAGGGTTTTAAATTCTATTCTAGATTTAATGGGAAGCCAGTGGAGAGAAGCTAGTGAAGGTGAAATATGATCTCTCTTGCTAGTTCCAGTCAGCACTCTTGCTGCAGCATTTTGGATTAATTGCAGGCTCTTTAGGGAGTTACTGGGGCATCCTGAAATCCTGCATGGACCAGTTTTTCGGCATCACTTTGAGACAGTATGCTCCTAATTTTGGCAATGTTCCGTAGGTGGAAGAAGGCTGTTCTAGAGATTTGTTTTATATGTGACTTAAAGGACAGATCCTGATCAAAAATAACTCCAAGGTTCCTTGCAGTAGTACTGGAGGCCAGACTTATGCCATCTAGGGTAACAATATGATTAGACATCATATCTCTGAGATTTTTGGGCCCAAATACTATGACTTCAGTTTTGTCTGAGTTTAAAAGTAAAAAATTGTGGGACATCCAGGCCTTTATGCCTTGTAGGCATGCTTGAAGCTTTATTAACTGATTATTTTCATCTGGTTCCATAGATAAATATAGCTGGGTATCATCAGCATAACAGTGGAAATTTATAGAGTGTTTTCTAATAATGTTGCCTAAAGGAGACATATATAAAGTAAAAAGTATTGGTCCTAACACAGAGCCTTGTGGAACTCCATAGCTAACCTTTGTGTGCATGGAGGATTCATCATTAACATGAACAAATTGAAATCTATCAGACAGATAAGATTTAAACCAACCTAGTGCAGTTCCATTAATTCCAATTTCATGTTCTAGTCTCTGTAACAAAATGTTGTGATCAATGGTATCAAATGCGGCACTAAGATCTAACAGAACAAGTATAGAGATGAGTCCATTATCTGAGGCCATGAGAAGATCGTTGGTGACTTTTACCAGTGCTGTTTCTGTACTATGATGAACTCTAAATCCTGACTGAAAGTCTTCATACAAATTATTCCTATGCAGGTGATCACATAATTGTTTTGCGACTACTTTTTCAATTATTTTAGAAATAAAGGGGAGATTAGATATTGGTCTGTAATTGGCTAAAACACCTGGGTCAAGACAGGGTTTTTTAAGTAGTGGTTTAATTACAGCTACCTTATAGGCCTGTGGTACATAACCTGTTTCTAAAGATAGATTGATGATATCTAATACAAACGTATCTATTAAGGGTAAAGCTTCCTTGAGCAGCTTAGTTGGAATAGGGTCTAGCAGACAGGTTGTTGGTTTAGATGAGGTAATAATTGAAGTTAGCTCAGAGAGATCTATGGGTAAAAAGGAGTCTAACAGGGATTGGGGCCTTATTGATGATTCTAGCACTGCTGTACATGAAGATCTATCTGTAATTTTTGGGGGGAGGATCTGGTGGTTATAAAAATAAACTTCTGACTCATTGACTTGAACTCACTGAAATTAACTCAACCTGAAGAAATAAATTCAGTCAGATGGTGAGAAAACACTAATTATAAAAAGTGACAAAATATCACATAAAATCTCCAACAGTATCAGTCAGTGAACTGACCTCAGAGTCTCCAGTCTACAGTGTGGACTCTCCAGAAAACCACACAGCAGCTTCACTCCTGAATCCAGCAGCTTGTTGTAGCTCAGCTCCAGTTCTCTCAGATGGGAGGGGTTGGACTTCAGAGCTGAGACCAGAGAATCACAGCTGATCTTTGACAAACTGCAGCCCCACAATCTGAATAAAGAATCAAAGATGTGGATCAAATCATTAGTAACAATCAGATTTGTCCTAATCAATGGTGTTAGAATGACTTTGTCCTTGTGTTATTGTGGATCATCAGAATGTCAGACTTCTACAGACATCATCCAAATGTCAGCACAACATTCATACACCTATTCATGTCAGCACTGATTCAGAACATGCTGCTCACCTCACTCACCTCTGGAATTATCAGACAAACATCAAATCACACCTGACAGACTAAAAACTTCCTACAATAATTTGATTCATCAGTCAAATGCATCAAACTTTAAAGAACCAGAACTGATCCAGTATAAAGGTCTTGCTTGGTCCTGGTCTCTGTCCTGCAGATCAGCTCAGGAAAACACAGATTCAACTGAACAAAAACTATTTGAATCCCAAATTACAGATGATTTCATGAAAACTTTGGAAAATGTTCAGCAGAAATGTGAAATAAAAACAATTTCCACTTCATGGACTGAAACATGGAAAAACAACAGTTTGGTTCTTTAAACATTTTTTAACTCATTTAAGAAGAAAATGTACCTCTATGAAAAAAATACAAATGTTTTTATATGAACATCAATGATTACAGCTCACTGATATGAATTATAAAGAAAGAAAGAATGTTTTATCTTCACTGAGTTTATATCAATTGATTTTTGCCAAAAATATTAATTGAAACTTAACAAGAGTTCTGAAGGTTTTATTTCAGTGAACTCACTGAAATAACTAACACTAAACAAATAGTTTTAGTCCAATATGACATGATATCTAATGAACACCAGATCAAAAGGACAGAACTTTCCCCCCAATCTTGAAGACCAGAAAAGAGATGATATGCATGTCCTAACTTTCCCATGATTGAGGTGGGAGGAGTTCATGCCCCCCAACTTGTTTTCCGCCAATGGAGAAAGTCACCCATCCAAAAAGAAATGCTAACAATTGGGGAGAGGACTTCCAGAACATGGTGCAGGATTACAAACCAACCTTTCAGTGCACCAACCTCTGAAATACTCTGTTTGCAGCATCTTAAATGCAGTTCTGTTGCCTAAACAAATAGCAGTAATACAATGTGATGCTCACACTAACAAAACAGATCCCATTTCTGCAGGACATTCAGCAGCAGATGCTGCAGCAAAAGCAGCAGCCAGGACGGGACAAATGTTTCACCTAACTCAGTTTTCTCTCCCACAGGAACTCAACCCACAGGCTGAACTGTCATCCATGCAGTCACTGGCAAGCAGATCTGAAAAACTCTTTGGAGAAAATCAGGTGCAACAGTACAAAATGAGGTCTGGCTTGGTCCAGATGATACACCTTGCTTCCTAAGGCTTATTTCCAGTTGTATGCAAAATTAACTCGTGCTAAAGATCACGCATATGTCAACACTCACTGGTACACCAGAGGTTTTTCAACATATGCAGCTGAATATGCAGAAAATGTAGAATATGTGCAGCACACAATGTCTCTGGTGCCATTAAAATGCCATTGCAAGGTCACCTACCACCTGATGGACCCTATGAACATTGAATGATTGACTTGATTGAATTGTCACTATGCCAAAACAAGAGATATTGCTTGACCATGGTTTGCATGTTTAGCAAGTGGGTAGAGGTTTTTCCCTTCTTCCAAACAGGATGCATCCACAGTGCTAAAAGCCCTAACAAGAGACTTCATTGTTCGCTGGGGTATTCCAAAAAAGAGCAGTAGCGACAATGGTCCTGGGTTTGCCAACAAAGTCTTGAATGATTTGTCAAATCAGATTTGGCCCAGTGCAGTTCTGTTCTGTTGCATGTTTTCTCCATTTTGCTAATTCAATTCACCATAACCATTCGCTTGTGAGTTGCCCTTTGCCTCTAAACTTGCCTTACAGTGTTTTACACAACAACCTGAAGGTTATATTTCAGTGAACTCACAGAAAAAACTAACACTAAACAAATAGTTTGAGTTTTAGTCCAATATGACATGATATCTAATGACAAAATACAAACCAAATTAAACTTTTGAGTTTAGTTAATTGATTTTGAGGAATAAAGACTTAACAGTATCAGTCAGTGAACTGACCTCAGAGTCTCCAGTCTACAGTGTGGACTCTCCACAAGATCAGACAGAAGCTTCACTGCTGAATCCTGCAGGTTGTTGGAGCTCAGGTCCAGTTGTCTCAGATGGGAGGGGTTGGACTTCACAGCTGAGACCAGAGAATCACAGTTGATCTCTGACAAACTGCAGCTCCTCAATCTGAATAAAGAATCAAAGATGTGGATCAAATCATTAGTAATCAATCAGATTTGTCCTAATCAATGGTGTTAGAGTGACTTTGTCCTTGTGTTATTGTGGATCATCAGAATGTCAGACTTCTACAGACATCATCCAAATGTCAGCACAACATTCATACACCTATTCATGTCAGCACTGATTCAGAACATGCTGCTCACCTCACTCACCAATTTACAGTGGTGGAAAGTAATGGAGCACAAATATTTCCTTACTGTAATTTGTCACATTTCACTTAACTTAAGTAAATTTAATTATGGTTACTTTAACTTTAATTTTTTTGACTGACTGAAGTGTTTTTTTGTTTTTCCTCCTATATATATATATATAGTGTCTATTACCATGAATTAGTACATTTTCTTTTTTGTAGGAAACTGATGAAAGCTGTCTCTGACTGAGCCAAGTGTCAAGCTATGAATTTTGACCCAGTTTGACCCAAGTTTACTGTATCAGTACATTGTATTACTGTAAGTTATTGTGCTATGTGCAGTGTGGTGTATTTTATTTTCCATATCTTAAGCATAGAGGTTTTATGGTGCATAATGTTTGGGCTAGAGTGCCAACATACTCTAGGATCACCACTGGGTGAGGGGATCAGGATTGGCTCAAAGGCTCAGTCTCTACAATCAAACATGGCTCGTGGCTCAGCACTTTGACAATTCTGTCATCAAGTTGAAAGAAGAAGTTTGCAAAGAACTGAGCTCTTTCACCATCTCCACAACATCACAGTGGGAAAAGATTCAGTGCATAAAGGCCACAGGCAGAAACCACTGTTGAATGTGTGGAACCTTCCAGCTGTCAGGCAGACAAATGTCAGAGAAACAAAGTTTCATCTTCACACTTTTCACTCTTTAACACTTGAGAAAAACTCGGCTTTCCTTAAGTTCATGGTCCACTACTAGTGCAGACAAGGTACTAGTCCAAGGCCCAATCAGACTGTCAGCCTGTTCCTCCTCAGCACCACTTTCCTTCAAGTACAGTCTGCAAACATGGAGACATCTCCCATCAGCCAGTCTGGACTTATTTCACTTCTCTATGTGGACTCAACTTAAAGTCCCACATAGTGTTGAGGGATTTGACCTGAGGAAATGGTTTTCACATTTGTGCTCAGACAAACGTAGAAACTAATGAACCAAACGAAACCTGAACATTCACTTATGGATTTAAGATGGAAAACTGACCTCAGAGTCTCCAGGAGACAGTTTGGATTCTTCAGTCCAGAACAAATCAGCTTCACTCCTGAATCCTGCAGCTTGTTTTCACTCAGGTCCAGTTCTCTCAGATGGGAGGGGCTGGACTTCAGAGCTGAGGCCAAAACTTCACAGTGAGTCTCTGAGAGTTTGCAGCCACGAAGTCTGTGATAACAGATAATGAGAAATAATATGAATATGTAATTTATAAGTATAATTAAAGATCTACTATAAAGTTTATATTTTCTCTATTTTGATCACAAAGCAGCTGGAGGCAGCAGCTAAATGATCTGAACTTATCCTCTATAACACTTTTACACACACACACACACACACACACACACACACACACACACACACACAGTCAGGTCCATAAGTATTTGAACAGGGACACAGATTTCATGGTTCTGTCTCTGTCCCACCACAGTGGATTTGAAGTGAAACCATCAAAATGTGCTTAAAGTGGAGACTGTCAGCTTTCATTTAAGGCTTTGCTCCAAAACATTAGATGAACAGTGGAGGAACTACACACACTTTTATTCACAGACCCCCAATTTTAGTGGCTCACAAATATTAAGAACAATAAAGTTCAACTGTCTGTATTTTAAATATTTGTTCCAAATCTTTCTGAGTCAAAACTCGCTAAAGTCTGACAAGATGCCGGGTTTTTTCCCTGGTGATGCTCTGCCAGACCTTTACTGCAGCTCTCTTCACTTCAGCTTGGTTTTGGGGGCTTTGCCTTCAGTTTGGCCTTCAGCAGGTCAAATCCAAGTTTAACTGGATTCAGGTCAGATGACTGACTTGGCCATTGAACAACATTCAACTGTGGAGCCTTGAAAAAGTCTTGGGTGTGTTTCACAGTGTGCTTTGAGTCACTGTCCATCTACACTGTGAAACTCTGAGCTTTTAGCTCAATGTGAGCAGATAATAAAGCCCTAAACACGTGAGAATTCATCCTGCTGCATCATCAGTACAAACCAGAGAAAGAGTTCCTTTCCAACAGTTCTACAAACACCATTTCTTCATCAAGTGACAACAGATTCTGATCTGTTCCTTTAATGAATCAGCCGACACTTCCAACATGTGCTCAGTTGATCCAAATAAAGTCCATCTGTAAATCTGATCCAACATTTTCTACCACACAACACAGCATCATGTCAGCAGCCTGCAGCCCAGCTCCTCATGACCAGTTAACGTCCACCATGATCCCAGGTTAGAACAGTCTTATCTCAGTAAGCTGTGTGACAATTTACCACTGGCTCTGTTTCTCTAGTGTTTTATACAAGTTATTATTCATTTTGCAAACAAAAGCTGCTGCTAAAGTTAAATATGTTAAATATGTTGCTGCCAGTTTGTCTGAAGGAAAAGTTGAAAATAAACATCTTATTTGATAAATGGTTGTAGTTTTTTAAATATGTGAAGAAGACGTTTGTCTTTTACCACAATGCAGCTGTGAATTTGTTTTTTCCTTGAAAAATCAGTTTGTGTAACAGTTTAAATTATTTTGTCACTGTACAACAAGGACTGTAGTTGTGTTGAAGTGTCTCCATCAGAGCTGAGCTGAGCTGCTGCTGCCACCAAGAAGACTGAGTGTGTATATTTATAAAACATGATACCATCAAATGAAAGATGAAATGCTGAACCTTCTTCTGTGATCTTTTCATCTTAAACCCAAATGTCTTTAGTTTACAGAACAGATCAATGTGACTTGTTTTTCCAACATCTTTTATGTGTGTTAAGTGTGATTGATCACATCTGGACTTACTGAGCCTTTCTGCAGTTCCTCACAGCTGGGATCAGTCTAAATCGTCCCTCCTCTGATGTGTTGTACTTCTTCAGGTCCAACTCATCCAGAACCTCCTCTGACATCTGCAGCATGTAGGCCAGAGCTGAGCAGTGGATCACAGGGAGTTTCTTCTTTGATCTGTTCTCTGACTTCAGGAACTCTTGGATCTGCTGATGTACTGAGTGGTCCTTCATCTCCATCAGACAGTGGAAGATGTTGATGCTTCTGTCAGGAGAACTTTTAGTTTGCTTTTTCTTCAGGTTGTTTATGACTCTCTGGATGATTTCTGGACTGTTCTCTGTCTGACCCAGCAGACCTTCTAAGAGTCTCTGGTTGAACTCCAGAGAGAGACCATGAAGGAAGCGGACAAACAGGTCCAGGTGACCATTTTGACTTTGGAGGGATTTCTGCATGGCTGACTTTAGGAAAACCTCAAGAGATGGGTTGTGAGATGAGTATTTCTTCCCCAGGAAGTCCTCCAGTACCTTTGTCTCCCAGTTGGTGTAACAGTGGAAGAAGTAAACTGCAGCCAGAAACTCTTGAATGCTCAGATGAACAAAGCAGTAGACTGTTTTCTGGAAGATCACACTCTCTCTTTTGAAGATCTCTGTACAAACTCCTGAGTACACCAAGGCCTCTGTGACATCAAGACCACACTGCTCCAGGTCTTCTTGGTAGAACATGATGTTTCCTTTCTTCAGATGTTCAAACGCCAGCATCCCCAGCTTCACAAGAACATCCCTGTCAGCCTCCATCAGCTCCTGTGGACTGGTCTCATGTCCCTCATCATACTTGTTCTTCTTCCTCTTGGTTTGAACCAGCAGGAAATGTGAGTACATGTCAGTCAGGGTCTTGGGCAGCTCTCCTCTCTGCTCTGTAGTCAACATGTGCTCCACAACTGTAGCAGTGATCCAGCTGAAGACTGGGATGTGACAATGACGTGGAGGCTCCTGGATGTCTTGATGTGGGAGATGATTCTGCTGAACAGCTCTTCATCACTGAACCTCCTCCTGAAGTACTCATCTTTCTGGGCATCAGTGAAGCCTCGTACTTCTGTTACCCTGTCGACACATGTAGGAGGGATCTGATTGGCTGCTGCAGGTCTGGAAGTTATCCAGACCAGAGCCGAGGGAAGCAGATTCCCCTTGATGAGGTTTGTCAACAGCACGTCGACTGATGACTTCTGTGTGACATCAGACACAACCTCACTGTTGTTGAAATCCAGTGAACGTCTGCTTTCATCCAGGCCGTCAAAGATGAACAAAAGTTTACAGACAGCCAGCTGCTCTGCTGTGACCTTCTGTAATGTTGGATGGAAAACATGGAGCAGCGTGAGAAGACTGTACTGCTCATCTTTGATCAAGTTCAGCTCCCTGAACGAAAGCAGAACCCGCACACTGACATCTTGGTTTTTCAAGCCCTCTGCCCAGTCCAGACTGAACTTCTGCACCGAGAAGGTTTTTCCAACACCAGCGACACCGGTGGTCAGAACCACTCTGATGTGTCTCTGTTGGTCAGGTAAGACTTTAAAGATGTCGTGGACCTTGATTGGAGTTTCATGGAGGGTCTTCATCTTGGAAGCTGTCTCAAGCTGCCTCACCTCATGTTGGGTATTAACCTCGTCACTCTGTCCCTCTGTGATGTAGAGCTCAGTGTAGATCCTGTTGAGGAGGGTTCCACTTCCTGTTTCATCACTTCCTTCAGTCACACATTCACATCTCCTCCTCAGACTGATCTTATGTTCATCTAAAACCTCCTGCAGACCAACATCTGCTGAAAGATCAGAAACTATGTGAGAATGAAGAAACAGAATCCAACAAAAACTGTCTGTGATATTTAAAATTACACAAAAATGTGCTGTATGATGTAACAAATGTCTCTGTAAAAAATAACAACTCCAGTTTTCAGAAACATCAGCAGACAGATGTTCAGTCTTACTTTGTACAGTCCTGTTCTGACTGACTGTCTTCAGTCCAGGTCTTGCTCTGGATCTTTTTGCACACTGGGGACAGGAGGAGTCTCCTGATGAACCAGACTGGTCCCAGTATGAGGTGATGCACTGTCTGTGGAACCAGTGTCCACAGCTGGTAGAGACTGGATCCTTCAGGACGTCCTGACACAAAGCACAGCAGGACAGCTGCTCCTCCACAGAAACTTGTGTCCTCTTCCTCTTTCTGTGGACATTAAGAAAACTCAACCTGGGCATGAATTTTGACAGTTTGTTCTTTCAGAACTGTTTTGATTTTCAGACATCAGTCCTTTCAAATTGGACATGTAACTACTAAGAGTTCAGCAGATGTGTGTAACTTCATTATACACAAACCTCAGACATGTCTCAGAGTGGACAGAAATTTATCAGAGAGGTCAGAGGTAGTTGGTCTGACACAATCCACACAAAGTTCAACAGCAAGTTTTCACAGGAAAAGTAGAAAACAACAAATGAGCTGATGAAGTGAGGAGCACACGTCCTGTGGATGAGTGGAAAATTATTTTTATGGTGAAGAAACATTTTAATAATTCACCAATAAGAATCCTCTGCAGCTGTAGGATATGTGTCTTCTTAAACATAACCTTATAAACATAAGGACCTTGATCTGACATTTCTAACATCACACTGGAACCTGCTGAAACATAACCTGCTCTGAAATAACACCAAGCAAATAAAGTGCAGGAAATGTGTGTCATCATTTTAGATTTTACATGATGTCACACCCTCAGGGCTCTGCACAAGTCATGTGATCAGTTGTATACAAGAGATTAAAAGGTGAATGTTTGATTTTAAAATATTTATCAGATATTGTATTGATTAAATATGTCTTGATTCTTACACAATTTCAGTTGTTTTTAAAGTGTTTTATTATTATCATTGTTGGAAGAGTTTTCGTTAAGAATCTCCATTACCAGGTAGTAAAATATAATAAGTACATGCAATGATTTATAAATCATTTGAAACCTGTTTATGAAACTAAGATTTATTTATTAAATTAAAAATGTACAATCATAAATATACACGTATATATAAAAGAAAAGGATTAATTAATAAAATAATAGTTGTTAATTTGAACTCCCTAAGTAAACTTCAGGAAATTGGTATGATATGAAAAGTATTGTATGAATGAATGAGACGGACAGATTCTTCAGACTCAGCAAAAAGGGACTGAGAGAAACCCTCAGTTTGTTAAAGAAAAGCTTCACCAGCAGGTTCACAAAAGTAAAGTTACTACTTTAAGATTTATTAGAAATAAACTAAAATACTCTGTGGACTGTGAAAGTAAATTATACAAACTACAGTATTTAGTCACAGTAAATCTAAGATTTCTACATCATTTCAAAACCTAAATCCTCCAACAATCTCATCATCAGTGTGTATGTGATGTAAACAGGTGAATGTGAATAACCTGGTAACCACGGTAACACTTTAGGGATTTTAACCCGATCAGTTAAATGAGTAGCTCTAAACCTAAGCTCTAAGTTGGAGACATAAACTCCTCCTGATCATCATCTCTACTGAAATGTCTGTTGTTGGTAACAGTGAAGAGCAACTGATAAAACAGAGCAGAAGTTTATCTTCCTGCTCACTGAGTCATCTTCAGTCTCTTACTTTGTGTCTAAGGGTCCAGGTCCATTACCAAAACCTGGAGGATCGTGTTTGGACCAGTCACTCTTCATAGACAGACAGCTGGATCCTGCAGACTCTGTTCTGTCCTTCTTTTCCTCCATCTTCTGAACATCAGCTCTGGGAAATGACAAAAAGGAAGAAGCACACAGATTTTACTCCACCCCTGCTTTCTTACTTTAGAGCAACAGAAATTAATTTCAGTTTCTGTTTTAGCGGCTTCTTCTCATGAGTCTGTCTGTGTGTATTAACATGATGTTTTCATGATCAACAGCTTGAATTAAAAAGGGTTTTAGTAGAAATGTTGGTATTTGCCTGCAGTATAATCACAAAGATCATTATGATCATTACGTCTTAACCAAACATTACATTTATCATCAGTAAGTTCATATCATACAAACAGCAGCAGATAAACATTTCTATAAACTGACAGGAGTAACTGAGCTCAGTAACCAGGAGGTAACACACAGTACAAGTTCCTCATTTTCTCTGAGTCTCTCTGTATAAACAGCAGTGGACAGTGTGTGTTGTGTCCACAGGGACAAACGGACTCAGAGACTTTGACAGTAAAATAAGAAGAATGTTGGATTAACACTCACCCTGTCTCACACTTCACTTGGGTTATTAGTAAATTTACATTTATGAATATAGAATTTAGCAAATATAAAATGTATTAGAAAATATTGGTCACTGTCCTCTTCACTTTGTGTCTATGTCCCTCTCTGTCTCCCTCTCTCTGTCCCTTTCTGCAGGTGTCCCCGGCTTTGGAGCTGTGTGTTTCTCCAGTGTGCAGCTACTGGTCCTAACAACCTGCCAGATGTTTTGTTGTTGCCCACCCTGAGCCTGGTTCTGGTTCTACACATCTGTATAGTCTTCATTTCATTCTGTAAAGTGACTTTGTTGTGAATCGGCGCCATATAAATAAAGTTGAATTCTATGTTATTAAAAATTCAGATTTTTTTTTTTAAAAGTTGAAATTACTGAGGTTAGAAGAGTCTTATCTCAGTAAGCTGTGTGACAATTTACCACTGGCTCTGTTTCTCTAGTGCTTTTATACAAGTTATTATTCATTTTGCAAACAAAAAACACAAATGAATGATAATAATAAAATAAATGTTAATGCTGTATAATACGACAAATGTCTGTGTATAAAACAACAAGTCTTGTTTTCAGAAACATCAGCAGACAGATGTTCAGTCTTACTTTGTACAGAGCTGCTCTGACTGTCTGTCTGCAGTCCAGGTCTTGTTCTGGATCTTTCTCCAAACTGCTTTTTCTTCTCTCTGTGAAAACATTTCTTTATAACTAACTAATCAGTAGATTTCTGTTTTTTTCTTTTTTTACTACAGAAACACCATCAGTAGTTTGTGGATATAAAACCCAGACTAAGATCCATCTTAGTCTGAACCAGTATCTGCACTAATAGTTCTGCATCATGAATATAAATCATCTTCAGTGAATCATCTTCATCAGGTCAGTTTACAGTAGAAACTGTCTCTTGTTTTTATCATTAACACTTGTAATAAACAGACATAACCACAAGACATTATCAGAGCTTTAGAATAAAAAAGGATTATGTGTTTTTCTCCATCAATAACCTGTTTTCAGAAAAGTTGGGATGCTGTAAAACGTAAATACAATCACGACGAAATTATTTCCAAATAATAACAAATATAGATTTTAACTATATTTGTGAAGGCAGCAGTGGTGGAGCGGTTAATGCTGTTGCTTCACAGCTAGAAGGTCCTTGGATCAAATCCCTGACCAGCTGCAGTCTCTCTGTGTGGAGTTTGCATGTTGTCCCTGTTTTTGTGCAAGTTTCCTCCCACAGTCCAAAGACATGCATGTTAGGGAAATTGTCCCTAGGTGTCTGTCTGTGTATGTCTCTCTGTGTTGGCCCTGAGACAGACTGGAGACCTGTCCAGGGTGGATAAGTGGTGGATGCTAATTGTGAATTTGACACCAAAAAGCTAAAGACGCGTCTCTTTGTTTGTCCTACATGTGTCATGTTCTTTTATGTGACTGTCACAGGTTTGTCTTCACAGTTCACTTTGTTACATGTGACAGTGGTTTACAGCTCACACACTGCACTGAATCTGCACAATCAACGGCTCAAACATAGATAAACATTTTGATTATCACAGTTTAATTAGTTCATAACTTTTTTTAAACAGGGACTGAAAGTTAACTTGCTATAAAACTCATATAATATATCATAAATATACAGTAACTTACACCTCAAACTGTAGAAAATTTATTTTCCAGTAAAGTTTCTGTTGGAAAAAGTTCTGTTAGACATTTAACGATATATTGTCGATCATCTTAACATCTACAACCACACAACAAACAGGCAAATAGACTCACTGATCAGTTTCACCAGGTAAATGAAGTCCTACTGTAGCATACAGTGTCTTTATGAAGATCAGTTTCAGTTTTTGATGATAATTTTCAAAAAAGCTTTTAATTTAATTCAATATTAATTATTGAGAACATAATTAAAGGTGGTTATATTCTGAGGTTTTCCTAATATTAGACTAAAAATAGAGACACATCTGAAACTCAAGCAGAATAGAACCATAATTAAAGATGGAAAAACAGAAGAGCTAAGAGATTTTTGATTACTTTTAAAGTATTTGAATTTTTGTTTGATTTGTACTGTGATTCTCCTTTTTCTGCTGAGTTTTAATTTGCATTAGTTGGAGCCTTGTTGATTTATTCAGCACTTTGGAAAAACCCTGTGAATTTAAGTAAAAGTAAGAATAACAAAAACTGTGGCCCAAGTTAAAGTTTTCCATTTACATTTTTTTGATTTGAATAAAAGTACAATAATATTGTAGCAGTATTAAGAATTGCAGTAGTAATAATCAGGTGAGTTGAGCGTCTGTCTTAGTTTGAACAGGTTGCACTAAAGATGTTAATCAGCAGAAATGTGCTTGTTCATTTTCAGCTGCTTTAAATGATTCTTTAGTTCCACACTGAACACTTCGTTTTTTGTGTTGGAGACAGAAACTTCGGCTGCAGACTCACTTACTTTTTTACAAACACTGAAGTTGATCAAACTGTTTGTTCTGCCTTTGAAAAGACAACATGGAAGTTCAAATTAATAGTAAGAGGAAGAAATATATTGTTTAAGAATTTTAAAAGAAAATCATGATGTTAGATCTTAGTGAATAAAAAAATGTGTTTGATATTTCACCCAGAATGAAGCAATAAACTGTAATAAACTGTAATAAACTGTAATAAACTGTATTATCAGATCAGTCATGGGGCAAAGTTCTGTTACTGCTCATAAAATATTTGTGTTAATACTTGTGTACTTTGACGTAAGTGGAAGTTTTACTTTCAGTTTACGATTTCTACAGAGCCACTTAAGAAAAGGTTTCGAGTTCTTCTTCTACCACTGCTGATACCAAACACATGTACAGTAATAAGACTCTGACCTAAAGACCCATGTGGAGATTCAACATCAGTGAATGTAAAATCCTGGTCACTTATCAAAGTCCTCTCATCATCACTGTCTCATTATTTATTCTTTCTGGAATAAAAATGAGATTTCACATCTTGTAAGGACTAAAAATCCCAAATAGTTGTTGATCTTGACTTTGATGACTTTGATGTCGTTCAGTGTTCATTCTGTAATTATGATTGTTCAATAAAGCACAAACACTGAGTAGACACATAAAACTAAGAGTAAAGCCCACTGGACCTACTGACTGTAAGATCACTAACACAAGTCAGTTTTGAATGTCCTACTTTTCCTCAGTGTCTCTGTACTGATGTTGATTCTGTCTCTACTTTGCAAATGCAAAATGTTAATGTACCAATACACCAACAACATGGAAATGACAGTGGTTATTAAAAAGGAGTTAGTAGAAGTTCTCTTACTTGTTCATTTGTAGGTTTTTCACCAGACCAACAAGGCTTCATAGACAGCTGGATCCTGCAGACTGTGCTGTGTCCTCATCTTCCTTCCTCTGGACTTCAGTCAGTCTGAGAGGTAAATGATTAATATGACTGTGAAATGTGGACACAGGGATTATGACCAAGACGTCAGGTTGTAAATACAAAACAGGATCTTCCGTAACTGTTTTTTTTTTTTTACAACACATTCAGGTTTTATTCTTGGATTGTTTTATTCTGCACAATCACTACATCGTTTGTTATTGTGAAAACATCATGAAAATTTCTGAGACCATTTATTTCATGACAGATTTGCCAGTTTATGAAAGTGTCCACATGAAAACACATAGAAAACACCTGAAACTCTCAAAGTCTCTGACTCTCACATTTCTACTGTGGAGGTTTGATGTGTGTCTCCCGTCACGTCCTGTGAGGCTTTAGTCCATGTTAGGAAGAAGAAATCCACAGTAGGAACCATAGTTTTGGAAAAATCGTAAGTGAAAAATGATCAAAACTTTTCTTGATCGTTGGAAGTTTTGTTTAAATAATGATTTTTATGAAAAGATTCACCTGGAGACAAAGACAGCAGCTGTTGTGTCTTTGTCGTCCATGTTGTAAAAATGTCTTTTTACAGTCACATCTGGGATCTAAAGTCTCACCATCAGCCTGAAAGACCTGAGATCAGATCTACGTCTATGAATTTACAGATCTAACTTGCATCCTGTTTGCTGCTAATGATTTTTCTATCATCTTTATATCAACATCTTTTTATGAAGTGAAACAACATTTTCATAGAGCAGACAAATGGACCAAACTCAGGCTGAATGAGGAGAAAACACAAAGGAACTTTAGGAATAAATGCTCAGATATGCAGCTTTTATCTGTTTCTGCGCACAGATCCTGTGTTTGATAGAATCCATATTCTACATGTTCACATATCTTCAGTCAGGTTTGTCTTTTCTTGTGTAAATGCAGTTTGTCAAGGGTTGGGATTATTTTCCACTCCATCAAGACTCACATTAAGAGCTAATTAGCAATTAGTTTGCTGTGGATCTGGATCTGAGCACTGGTGTCACTGCTGCTCTGCTCCAGCTGGAGGCGCTGTAGGAGCAACAAGCAGCTCCGGTTGCTGAAGCTTTTTGTGGAAAGAAGCAGATGCAGACAGAGAGAAGAAGCTGGTGTATGACGATGAAACAGGACGTTTGACCGTGTGTGTTGTCCCACAGTATAAAGAGAAGAAAAAGACTGGGTCGGAGGCACGGAGGCTTTGACCTGCTCCGTTTCCGACCTGGGCCGGTGCACCCCTCCTTAGACGACCTGGTGGTCCCGGGCTCCCCCAGGAGCACCATATCGATACCGAACTTAGTGCGGACACCCGCTCGACACAGTCCGCTGCAGCTCAGAGCTCCTGAGCTCCAACGATCCTCCAGCCTCAGCCTCCCAGTAGCTTGGATTACAGGCGCGTGCCACCGCACCCGGCTACCGACGCCGTCATTCATGGAGGGCTGGAGTTTTACAAAGCTGACG
>JAHZUS010000172.1:0-76368 GCA_020496755.1 Channa maculata | reverse complement strand
ACTGAAAGAAGCGAACAGGAGGAGGAAGAAGAGACCTATCTTCTGACCTTGCCTAGGCAGATTGGAGTAACCTAACGGTGCCAACAACCAATCTGCAAACCTGAACAAGGAGCAAGAGGCCACCCTCCACTTGGACAACACGAATGCAACGATCCACAGCTTCAGCAACCTGCAGGTCAGATTTTCTGGACAAAATTAATCTTCTGAATGCTTCTCTTTAAGAACTGTTGAACCTATTAAATCCTCCATCCCCTAGTCCAGCTTAGATGACTAGGCCGAGGATGCGCCGGTAAATACAATAACTAAAAGCAAACTTTCAATTTGATGATAATATCAATTTAAATTGAATAACTTTAATTGGATGCCTAAAGCTAAAAGGTCAAAGGTCAACATCCCAGATTAATAACATAGTTACTTAATCTAAAATAACTACAATAACTAGAAGCAAACCATCAATTGGATAATATTGAATTTGAGGCATAAAGCTAAAAGGTCAAGGGTCAAATCACAGACACAAACCATAGTTACTTGATCTAAACTAACAACTAATTGACTATGAGACACACCTGGGACTTGATCAACCCCAGCGGGCCGCCCTCGGGTGAGGGTGTCTAGTGGTAATGGCAGAAACACCCGATGATCCTGAGGTACACTACTGATGATGTCTCCCAAACTAGACTCCCTCTAAAATGGCTGCCTACTCTAAACTACATTAGCCCCAACCAGTCCATTTCCTAACCTAACCAGTCGAAACTAATGCCTAACCCTAACCAGACTCTGGAACTATTGCTCCAACTAGCTTTGATGTCGCTAACCCTAATCGTCCCTAATCCTAACCAGTGAAACTAGTGCCTAACCTAACCAGACTCTGGAACTATTGCTTAAACTCCAGTTAGCTCTGATGCACTAACCTAATTGTTTCTAACCTAACCACTCGAAACCAATGCCTAACCTAAAAGACTCTGAAACTGTTGCCTAAACTCCAACTAGCCTGATGTCGCTGACCCTAATCGTCCCTAACCTAACCACTCCGTCTTCATGCCTAATCCCAACCAGTTGGAACCCACTCAGCGCTGACAGAAACACCTTTCTGGAAAAGGCGGACAATCCTCCTCCCATCAGAGGCATCCAAGCGTCTACCAGCTCAGCAAACAGCTGTCTCAGGACCTCCTGGCTACTGTCTTTAATACCAGTCTGAAGACCTGAAAATGTTTTAATGCAAAGTCTATCTGACTCCAAAACAACACAGCTGTCTCAGGGCCTCCTGGGGTCTGTGTTCAATGTTAATGTCAGCACAAGTTAATGTAGTCAACTCAAAGTCTATTTGACTCCAAACAGCACGGCTGTCTCAGGGCCTCCTGGGGCTGTGTTTAATGTTAATTTCAACACAATCTAATATAGTTGACTCCAAAACAGCGCAGCTGTCTCAGGAGTCTCCTGGGGCTGTCTTTAATGTTAATCTCAACCCCAAAAAACTATTCAACTCAAAGTCTATCTGACTCTAAAACAGCACAGCTGTCTCAGGGCCTCTGGGGCTGTCTTTAAACTTAGTTTCAACACAAAAAAATCACCAAAATCTACTCAACTCAACTCAAAGGTAAGTGTCTCTCCATACAGCTGTCTCAGGGTCTCCTGGGGCTGTCTTAAATCTGGAGAGTCTCCTCAACGATTGGACAACTGCTCTTCAAACCACCGTTACTGACCAGCCTGCAAGCGTCGACTTGAGAACCAGTGAAACTTCATCAAAAACTGCATCAGAGACTTGACCACTCCTACAACAAACTCCTCAAAAATCAAGGACACAATGTCATCTTTTTGGGAAGACAGCACACAGTATCAGGAACCAGAGTGACAAGCGTCGGCCCGTGCCATGCCTGACTCTCTACTCCAAACCGCGGTCGTGGTGAGCGGGGAGAGTCATCGAGATAAATTCATTTCACCTAACCCTGCCTGTGCCTCGGACAACGGTTCCTTGAAAACTAAGTGCTACCTGGTCTTCCACCTGCATTTCCAACCTCCTCTTCCCCTCGGGATGGGAGAGGAGGTGGGACTCAAACACGCCTATCCCGGCGGGGTTGCGGTTTCAGGTATATTCGTACCTCTGCTTCCTTTCTCTGGCCTACTCTCCTTCGACCTCCCACATGGGAGTGATGAGGAGGAGACAGGACACGCCTATCCCAGCGGGTTTGGGTCTAGGTATATTCGTACCTCCCATTTCCTTTTCCTGTTCGACCCACCTTGTTTCTCCCTACTCCAATTTTTTCTCCTCTACAACACTACAATTTTTAAAAATGGATTTCAACGAAAAATGTCTAAAAAATGAGAAATGTTTACTCATCCCCATTAACCATAAGATTAATGAGGAATAAATCTCAAATTATAACACTTAAAACCTAACAAGGATACTAACTTTAAGCTAGCTCATTAACTTATACATTAAGTTACAACTATTGTGAGGGATGTGCCCCCAACCACAACACCATGCCTGGATGGATTTTCTTCCCCTCTGTGACCTCCAACCACTGGAAATGGAAAAACAGGAAGTGGAAAATCTCCGCTAAGGCATGTACGCCCCTTATTTACATTTTTCCACCATTTCACCTTTTTTACAAAGTTCCCCAAGTCCAATACCCATAATATTGGTATCCAATGACTTGTCTCAACCTCCTCTTTCTAATGATACCACTTTCACCCCTGAAAAAACAACCTAAAAAGATCGTGAATTGACACCATAAGCAAGAATGGTGACCAAGAAAACAGGCTACCCCACCAAACGCCTTGGGAAATCACCTCCACACTGGTCCTCAGCGGACTAAATGGGACTGCAAGGAGCTTCAACAACCTCCAGCATCATCCCTACTCCCAGCTTCAACTCCTGGACTGGTGAGAGACTTTGTTAAATTTCCCTAGCCTAGCTTTGGGTAGGCAGACAGGCGTTTAGTGTAGAGGGAGCCTGGTCGAAGTCGTGGGGCTTCCAGATTAGCTGGAGTGCGCTCCACCACCAGGAATACTCCTCTGGGTGGTTACTATAGGCTGCGTTGTTAGAATGGGTGTATGGGAGGCCTCATTTACCAAAGGCTGGGGTAACCTTGCGGTGTTAACAACCGGCCTGAGGTTCACTGAGGCTTCCTTCCTCTAGGGGATGAGGGAAAGGCAGCCACTGCTGATCCTGGTAGTCCTCGGAAACACTCTGGGCTGGGGATGGGGTTGTTTGCAGGGGCCTGGAAGGCAGCAGCTCGCTGCGGCTGGTCCTGGTCCCCTGGGTGCCCCCTCTTCCCTAGAATCAGTAGAATGGACAGAGAATACCCCATGTTCCTTGGGCGACCTGGGAAGGCAGCAGCTGGCTGCGGCTGGTCCTGGAGCTCCCTGGATGTTTACTCCACCTCCATTTCACTGAAAGAAGCGAACAGGAGGAGGAAGAAGGGCCTATCTTCTCGACCTTGCCTAGGCAGATTGGAGTAACCTAACGGTGCCAACAACCAATCTGCAAACCTGAACAAGGAGCAAGGGCCACCCTCCACTTGGACAACACACGGAATGCAACGATCCACAGCTTCAGCAACCTGCAGGTCAGATTTTCTGGACAAAATTAATCTTCTGAATGCTTCTCTTTAAGAACTGTTGAACCTATTAAATCCTCCATCCCTAGTCCAGCTTAGATGACTAGGCAGGATCGCCGTAAATACAATAACTAAAGCAAACTTTCAATTTGATGATAATATCAATTTAAATTGAATAACTTTAATTGGATGCCTAAAGCTAAAGGTCAAAGGTCAACATCCCAGATTAATAACATAGTTACTTAATCTAAAATAACTACAATAACTAGAAGCAAACCATCAATTGGATAATATTGAATTTGAGGCATAAAGCTAAAGGTCAAGGGTCAAATCACAGACACAAACCATAGTTACTTGATCTAAACTAACAACTAATTGACTATGAGACACACCTGGGACTTGATCACCCCAGCAGAGCAGCCCTCGGTGAGGGTGTCTAGTGGTAATGGCCGAAACACCCGATGATCCTGAGGTACACTACTGATGATGTGTCTCCCAAACTAGACTCCCTCCTAAAATGGCTGCCTACTAAACTACATTAGCCCCAACCAGTCCATTTTCCTAACCTAACCAGTCAAACTAATGCCTAACCCTAACCAGACTCTGGAACTATTGCTCCAACTAGCTTTGATGTCGCTAACCTAATCGTCCCTAATCCTAACCAGTGAAACTAGTGCCTAACCTAACCAGACTCTGGAACTATTGCTTAAACTCCAGTTAGCTCTGATGCCGCTAACCTAATTGTTTCCTAACCTAACCACTCAAAACAATGCCTAACCTAAAGACTCTGAAACTGTTGCCTAAACTCCAACTAGCCCTGATGTCGCTGACCCTAATCGTCCCTAACCTAACCACTCCGTCTTCATGCCTAATCCCAACCGGTTGGAACCCACTCAGCGCTGACAGAAACACCTTTCTGGAAAGGCGGACAATCCTCCTCCCATCAGAGGCATCCAAACGTCTACCAGCTCAGCAAACAGCTGTCTCAGGACCTCCTGGCTACTGTCTTTAATACCAGTCTGAAGACCTGAAAATGTTTTAATGCAAAGTCTATCTGACTCCAAAACAACACAGCTGTCTCAGGGCCTCCTGGGGTCTGTGTTCAATGTTAATGTCAGCACAAGTTAATGTAGTCAACTCAAAGTCTATTTGACTCCAAAACAGCACGGCTGTCTCAGGGCCTCCTGGGGGCTGTGTTTAATGTTAATTTCAACACAATCTAATATAGTTGACTCCAAAACAGCGCAGCTGTCTCAAGTCTCCTGGGGCTGTCTTTAATGTTAATCTCAACCCCAAAAAACTATTCAACAAAGTCTATCTGACTCTAAAACAGCTGTCTCAGGGCCTCCTGGGGCTGTCTTTAAACTTAGTTTCAACACAAAAAAATCCACCAAAATCTACTCAACTCAACTCAAAGGTAAGTGTCTCTCCATACAGCTGTCTCAGGGTCTCCTGGGGCTGTCTTAAATCTGGAGAGTCTCCTCAACGATTGGACAACTGCTCTTCAAACCACCGTTGACTGACCAGCCTGCAAGCGTGTTTGAGAACCAGTGAAACTTCATCAAAAACTGCATCAGAGACTTGACCACTCCTACAACAAACTCCTCAAAAATCAAGGACACAATGTCATCTTTTATTAGGAAGACAGCACACAGTATCAGGAACCAGAGTGACAAGCGTCGGCCCGTGCCATGCCTTTGACTCTCTACTCAAACCGCCCGTCGACGGACGAAGCGGGAGAGTCATCGAGATAAATTCATTTCACCTAACCCTGCCTGTGCCCTCGGACAACCGGTTCCCTTGAAAACTAAGTGCTACCTGGTCTTCCACCTGCATTTCCAACCTCCTCTTCCCCTCGGGATGGGAGAGAGGTGGGACTCAAGCACGCCTATCGGCCCGGGGTTGCGGTTTCAGGTATATTCGTACCTCTGCTTCCTTTCTCTGGCCTACTCTCCTTCGACCTCCCACATGGGAGTGATGAGGAGGAGACAGGACACGCCTATCAGCGGGTTTTGGGTCTAGGTATATTCACCTCCATTTCCTTTTCCTGTTCGACCCCACCCCTTGTTTCTCCCTACTCCAATTTTTTTTCTCCTCTACAACAGTCACTACAATTTTTAAAAAAAATGGATTTCAACGAAGAAATGTCTTCAAAAAATGAGAAATGTTTACTCATCCCCATTAACCATAAGATTAATGAGGGAATAAATCTCCAAATTATAACACTTAAAACCTAACAAGGATACTAACTTTAAGCTAGCTCATTAACTTATACATTAAGTTACAACTATTGTGAGGGATGTGCCCCCAACCACAACACCATGCCTGGATGGATTTTCTTCCCCTCTGTGACCTCCAACCACTGGAAATGGAAAAAGAAACAGGAAGTGGAAAATCTCCGCTAAGGCAGAATGCGCCCCTTATTTACATTTTTCCACCATTTCACCTTTTTTACAAAGTTCCCCAAGTCCAATACCCATAATATTGGTATCCAATGACTTGTCTCAACCTCCTCTTTCTATTGATACCACTTTCACCCCTGAAAAAACAACCTAAAAAGATCGTGAATTGACACCATAAGCAAGAATGGTGACCAAGAAAACAGGCTACCCCACCAAACGCCTTGGGAAATCACCTCCACACTGGTCCTCAGCGGACTAAATGGGACTGCAAGGAGCTTCAACAACCTCCAGCATCATCCCTACTCCCAGCTTCAACTCCTGGACTGGTGAGAAGACTTTGTTAAATTTCCCTTTAGCCTAGCTTTGGGTAGGCAGACAGGCGTTTAGTGTAGAGGGGAGCCTGGTCGAAGTCGTGGGGGCTTCCAGATTAGCTGGAGTGCGCTCCACCAGGAATACTCCTCTGGGTGGTTACTATAGGCTGCGTTGTTAGAATGGGTGTATGGGAGGCCTCATTTACAAGGCTGGGGTAACCTTGCGGTGTTAACAACGGCCTGAGGTTCACTGAGGCTTCCTTCCTCTGGGGATGAGGAAAGGCAGCCACTGCTGATCCTGGTAGTCCTCGGAAACACTCTGGGCTGGGGATGGGGTTGTTTGCAGGGGCCTGGAAGGCAGCAGCTCGCTGCGGCTGGTCCTGGTCCCCCTGGGTGCCCCCCTCTTCCCCTAGAATCAGTAGAATGGACAGAGGGAATACCCCATGTTCCCTTGGGCGACCTGGGAAGGCAGCAGCTGGCTGCGGCTGGTCCTGGAGCTCCCTGGATGTTTACTCCACCTCCATTTCACTGAAAGAAGACGAACAGGAGGAGGAAGAAGAGACCTATCTTCTCGACCTTGCCTAGGCAGATTGGAGTAACCTAACGGTGCCAACAACCAATCTGCAAACCTGAACAAGAACAGAGGGCCACCCTCCACTTGGACAACACGGAATGCAACGATCCACAGCTTCAGCAACCTGCAGGTCAGATTTTCTGGACAAAATTAATCTTCTGAATGCTTCTCTTTAGAACTGTTGAACCTATTAAATCCTCCATCCCTAGTCCAGCTTAGATGACTAGGCCGAGGATCTTGCCGGTAAATACAATAACTAGAAGCAAACTTTCAATTTGATGATAATATCAATTTAAATTGAATAACTTTAATTGGATGCCTAAAGCTAAAAGGTCAAAGTCAACATCCCAGATTAATAACATAGTTACTTAATCTAAAATAACTACAATAACTAGAAGCAAACCATCAATTGGATAATATTGAATTTGAGGCATAAAGCTAAAAGGTCAAGGGTCAAATCACAGACACAAACCATAGTTACTTGATCTAAACTAACAACTAATTGACTATGAGACACACCCTGGGACTTGATCAACCCCAGCGGGCACCGGGTGAGGTGTCTAGTGGTAATGGCGAAACACCCGATGATCCTGGGTACACTACTGATGATGTGTCTCCCAAACTAGACTCCTCCTAAAATGGCTGCCTACTCTAAACTACATTAGCCCCAACCAGTCCATTTTCTAACCTAACCAGTCGAAACTAATGCCTAACCTAACCAGACTCTGAACTATTGCTCCAACTAGCTTTGATGTCGCTAACCTAATCGTCCCTAATCCTAACCAGTGAAACTAGTGCCTAACCTAACCAGACTCTGGAACTATTGCTTAAACTCCAGTTAGCTCTGATGCGCTAACCTAATTGTTTCCTAACCTAACCACCAAACCAATGCCTAACCTAAAGACTCTGAAACTGTTGCCTAAACTCCAACTAGCCCTGATGTCGCTGACCCTAATCGTCCCTAACCTAACCACTCCGTCTTCATGCCTAATCCCAACCGGTTGGAACCCACTCAGCGCTGACAGAAACACCTTTCTGGAAAAGGCGGACAATCCTCCTCCCATCAGAGGCATCCAACGTCTACCAGCTCAGCAAACAGCTGTCTCAGGACCTCCTGGCTACTGTCTTTAATACCAGTCTGAAGACCTGAAAATGTTTTAATGCAAAGTCTATCTGACTCCAAAACAACACAGCTGTCTCAGGGCCTCCTGGGGTCTGTGTTCAATGTTAATGTCAGCACAAGTTAATGTAGTCAACTCAAAGTCTATTTGACTCCAAAACAGCACGGCTGTCTCAGGGCCTCCTGGGGGCTGTGTTTAATGTTAATTTCAACACAATCTAATATAGTTGACTCCAAAACAGCGCAGCTGTCTCAGAGTCTCCTGGGGCTGTCTTTAATGTTAATCTCAACCCCAAAACTATTCAACTCAAAGTCTATCTGACTCTAAAACAGCACAGCTGTCTCAGGGCCTCCTGGGGCTGTCTTTAAACTTAGTTTCAACACAAAAAAATCCCACAAAAATCTACTCAACTCAACTCAAGGTAAGTGTCTCTCCATACAGCTGTCTCAGGGTCTCCTGGGGCTGTCTTAAATCTGGAGAGTCTCCTCAGCGATTGGACAGCTGCTCTTCAGACCGCCGTTGCTGACCAGCCTGCGGGCGTCGACTTGAGAGCCAGTGAAACTTCATCAAAAACTGCATCGGAGACTTGACCACTCCTACAACAAACTCCTCAAAAATCAAGGACACAATGTCATCTTTTTATTAGGAAGACAGCACACAGTATCAGGGAACCAGAGTGACAAGCGTCGGCCCGTGCCATGCCTTTGACTCTACTCCAAACCGCAGTCGGCGGACGAGCGGGAGAGTCATCGAGATAAATTCATTTCACCTAACCCTGCCTGTGCCCTCGGACAACCGGTTCCCTTGAAAACTAAGTGCTACCTGGTCTTCCACCCTGCATTTCCAACCTCCCTCTTCCCCCTCGGGATGGGAGAGGGAGGTGGGACTCAAACACGCCTATCCCGGGGTTGCGGTTTCAGGTATATTCGTACCTCTGCTTCCTTTCTCTGGCCTACTCTCCTTGACCTCCCATGGGAGTGATGAGGAGGGGAGACAGGACACGCCTATCCAGCGGGGTTTTGGGTCTAGGTATATTCGACCCCCTTAGCCACCCTTCTGCCACCCTCCAGCCCTGCTTGACACCAACCCCCTTTATTAGCTAGGCAACACAATCCCCACCCACTGAATTGGGCTCCTAACAACCGCCATCTCCTACGACCTGCCAACTACGTCAGCATGCTAACTAACAGCTAATTTACCTACCCACACCTTCTTCCTCCACAGCATTCTCCAACTAAACCCTGAACCATCTACCCCAACCAATGATGCTTCTCACCTCATCCACACCATCTACATCGAAAACAAGACCAGGCACCAGACAATGCCTTACTCTTCTAACCTACCAGGTTAAACCAAAAATCTTGAAACAGCCCATTAGACCTCAGCCTAAACTGGCCTCCACTGAAAAAAACACAAATTATAATGAAAAACAACAACACAGAAAAACAAGTATATACTCTCTATAAAACTATAAAGACATCTGCCCAAATACTGATCTTCCAAGCCCAGGTACCTACAACCACGAGAAATAACCTAAGCCTCTCCTGAAAACCAAACCTAATTAAAACCATCTAAATAATCCAATAAGTCAATGCAGGTTTATAAACAGGAAAAATTCAGGAACCGTACACTGCGGCATGCCTTGACCTCTCAAACGCCATGTCGAAGCGGAGCACAAAAATGTCATTTCAGAACTACCACACTACCTAACCAACCCTACAACCTAACTCTCACCTAACTCCAACCAACCATTTAACCTCCTACCTACCAGGAAATCGAAAATTGTTCTGCAGAGACGTCTGATGGCGACCGGCAGAGGAAAACATATGCCAGGTGGAGCACAGAGGAGCATGTCCCTTGAGCACAAGCACTTTACCCAGAAGTGTCACCTGGCCTCCACAATGCTAATCTGCACTTCACTGCTGAAAGCCCTCCCAGTTGGGTAGCACTATTCATTGGTTGGAATTGTACACCTAAGATCTTTATTGGCCCTTGACACACTGATAGTCCACCGGCAACATCACCCCTTCCCCTTCCCTTCACTGTACATTTGCCAATGTTGAGCCTAGCTCCTGAGACCCTTCCAAAATCCTCAAAAAGCTCCAAAGCTCTCACCACACACTCGTCACTGTCCAGCAACAATGTTGTGTCATCAGCGCACTGTGAAAGTTTCACCCGTAAGTCCCCTCCCCCTGGAACCAGGGTCCCCCTCACACTGGCGTCTGCTCTGATGGCCTCTGCAGGGGAATGCAGGGGGGTGCTGAAGCCCTTCAACACCTTCAGCATCTGGGTGCAGCAGAACCTGGAACTGTCGCGCCCGGTCCAGAAACCTTGTGGGTCCCGCACATATGTGGAAACCACAAACGACCGAAAATTCCTTTAATCCAGTCTGTCACAAGGTTGAACATATGGACAGAATATCCTAAAGTTAGGTCTGTCCATATTCACCTCAAACAAATTCAGGCTTGTTTGCCAATCTGCCTGCAGACAGCATGACTCAGCTGAAACAAATGAAACATCACCGTTGCCTGCTGATGCCACTGATACAAAAAACGTCCTCCACTCAGATACAACTGGCCCTATGACCTGGTGCAAAACAAACCTGCATTACTTCCTGTCGCTGCTCCTCCTGGAACCTCAAAGTCCTGCGTCCACCGAGAATTGACCGGCCCTGGTTGGAACCCTGTTAAAAATGAAAAAAACACTCCGCCTTCTCAAAGTACAAGTGATAACACATGACTGGCACTGGTTCCCATTCCATCGACCTGCAGAAACTGCCCATTCTCATGAAAGAAAAACAGACTCAAACAGAAAATCACACCAAATAAGAAACAATAGAAAAAAAACATAACCTCCAGTCAGATTACTTTTATAGAACCCAAAACCACCTTTCCACTTTTCTTTTGCAGCGTATACCCAATCCACTCCACTTTCCTTTCTGTCACCTGCCATTCACCCCTACCACCCTTCTGTCCCCTCCTCCACTCCTGTCTTGACCCATAGCCCCTTTTATATAGGCTCAGGGCAACCACAAAATCCCCACCCACTCCTAATGTGGGCTCCTACAAACCCCTCTCCACCACCTCCAGTCGAAGATCAGGCTTTGCACACCACTTTTGCCTTGCCAGCTGTCTCAACCCTCCCACATAACAGTCGCTGTCTCCCCATACCACCATGGTCTCGGGCACAGGACCGCCCAGACCTCCTGTACTTGTCTCGCACGGTGAACATCTGTGAAGCGGCCCATTCAATCCTTCAGCCCTTACCAGGCCCTGCTGAAACCCACAAACTATGATGACTACCCCAACACAGCGTTTACCTTCCCTCTAACCACCTGTACAGGACCTTTCTGCTTCCATATACATCTTCCAGGGCCTCAGGGTAGCCCTAAGCTCCAGGCATAGTGCCCGTACGCCCTGACCTCGACCTACATTGGACCAGTTCAGTATCTGTCTGCGCGTATAAAAATATTTCATACCTAAACTGCGGATGCCCGACCTCTAAGCCATTTCCGAAGCGAAGCCAAAAATGTGTCAAGTTTCAGAAGCCGCACATCCTGCCACCCTCAGCAAGCCCGACATCATGCGACCTGCCACCCTCATACCTCCGTCCCCTAGAAATCGAAAATTTCTGCCAGGCGTCTGATGGCGACGGCAGAGAAAACATATGCCAGGTGGAGCACAGGGAGGCATGCCGCTGAGCACAACACTTTACCAGAGTGTCAGCTTCCTGGCCTCCACAATGCTAATCTGCATTCACTCCTAAGCCTCCCAGTTGTGTGCACTATTCATTGGTTGGAATTGTACACCTAAGATCTTTATTGGCCCTTGACACTGATAGTCCACCAACAATCCCCTTCACTTCCCTTCACTGTAATTTCCAATGTTGAGCCAACTCCTGAACCCTTCAAATTCCCAAAGCTCCAAGCTCTACCACCCAACACACTCAAAGCATGTTGTGTCATCAGCGCACTGTGAAGTTTCACCGAGTCCCCTCCCCTGGAACCAGCCCCTCACACGTGCTCTGCCTGATGCCTGCAGGAATGCAGGGGTGCTGAACCCTTCAACCCTTCAGCATCTGGGTGCACAGAACCTCTGAACTCCCGGTCCAGAAACCTTGTGGGTACCCATATCGTGGCAGAAACCAATCAACGACCGAAAAATTCCTTTAATGCCAAGTCTGTACAAAAGGGTTAACATATGCAGAAATTATCCAAAGTTAGTGTCAATATTTACCACTCCAAAAAATTCCGGCTTGTTCCAATCTAGCGCATTTGCAGTACAGCCTATGACCAGCAAACAAATGAAAATCATACCGGTCGAACCATAAACAAAACCCCACCGTGATCAACTGGCCCTATACCGGTGCAAAACAAACCTTGGCATTACTTCCTGCGCTGCTCCTCCTGGAACCTCAAGTCCCTCGCGACCCCAGCCTGCCGGCCCTGGTTGCCAGCGCCTGTTGAAAACAAGAAAAAAACGCCTTCTCAAATTAAAGTGAAACACATGACTTGGCACTGCTTCCCATTCCCATCCATGCCCCCTGCACCAGCTGCCATATCTCATGAAAAAAAACAACGACTCCAAAACAGAAAAACACAAGCAAATGAAAGACAATAAAAAAACTGAAACATAACTTGTACCAGTGCACATTACTTTTATGAACCCCAAAACCACCTTTCCACTTTTCTTTTGCAGCGTGTTACCCCAACGTCACTATCCCACTTCATCCTTTCTGTCACCTGCCATTCGACCCCCTTAGCCACCCTCTCGTCCCCTCCCTCCAGCTCCTGTCTTGACAGCCATGCCCCCTTTTATATGGCTCAGGAGCAACCACAAATCCCCACCCACCTAATGTGGGCTCCTACAAAACCCCTCTCCACGCCTCCATGTCAGTGTAAGATCAGGCTTTGCCCTCCACCACCTTTTTGCCTTGCGAGAGCTGTCTGCAAAACTGCACTCCACATAACATGGTGGCTGTCTCCCCAGCACCACACGATGGTCTCGGGCAGAGAGGACCGGCCCAGACCGTGCCTGTGTATCTTGTCTGCACGGTAGAAATGTGTAAGCAGGCCCATTTCAGATCCTTCAGCCCATTACTCAGGACCTACTGCCTGAACACCCACCCAAACTGATGATTGTACTACCCCAACACGGAGCGGGTTTACCTTCTCTCTAACCACCTGTAGGACCCTTTGCTGCTTCCATATGACATCTTCCAGGGCCTCAGGGTGAGCCTCACCTGCAAGCCAGGCATAGTGCCACGGTAGCTGCCCTGACCTCGGACCTACATTGGACCAGTTCAGTATCTGTCTGGCAGCTATAAAAGAAATATTTCATACCTAAACTAGCGGATGCCCGACCTCTGAAGCCATTTCCTGAAGCAGAAGCCACAAAAATGGTGTCAAGTTTCAGGGAGTCCGGCACTCCCTGCCACCCTCAGCCAAGCCCGACATCATGCGCCAGTGCCACCCAATACCTCCGTCCCCATAGATCGAAAGTTGTGCGCCGGCACATGGGTACCGGCAGAGAAACATTGCCGGTGGAGCACAGGCACTGCAGGCTTGTCACACCTTCCCAATGTCAGCTTCTGGCCTTCCACAATGCTAATCTGCCTTCACCGCTTGAAGCCCTCCAGTTGGTGCACTATTCATTGGTGAATTGTGGCCTAAATCTTATTGGCCTACACCGATATCCACCGAACACAACTTCCTTTACCTTAATCTGCCAATGTTGACCTAGTCCTGAGACCCTTCAAAATCCTCAAAAAGCTCCACTCTCACACACATCGTCACTGTCCAGCAACAATGTTTGTCATCAGCGCACTGTGAAGTTTCACCCGTAAGTCCCCTCCCCTGGAACCAGGGTCCCCCTCACCTGGCGTCTGCTGATGGCCTCTGCAGGAATGCGGGGGTGCTGAACCCTTCAACACCTTCAGCATGCTGGTGCAGAAACCTGGAACTGTCGCGCCGGTCCAGAAACCTAGGGCCGCAAATTCCTTAACCAAATGCGCCGGTAATCCTTGTACAAAGTTATCAGCAGTTTGGAAGACCACTCAGCGCTGACAGAAACACCTTTCTGGAAAAGGCGGACAATCCTCCTCCAGAGGCATCAGCGTCTGCCAGCTCAGCAAACAGCTGTCTCAGGACCTCACTGGCACTGTCTTTAATACCAGTCTGAAGACCTGAAAATGTTTTAATGCAAAGTCTATCTGACTCCAAAACAACACAGCTGTCTCAGGGCCTCCACAAGTCTGTGTTCAATGTTAATGTCAGCACAAGTTAATGTAGTCAACTCAAAGTCTATGACTCCAAAACAGCACGGCTGTCTCAGAGGCTCCTGGGGCTGTGTTTAATGTTAATTTCAACACAATCTAATATAGTTGACTCCAAAACAGCGCATAGCTGTCTCAGAGTCTCTGGGGCTGTCTTTAATGTTAATCTCAACCCCAAAACTATAACTCAAGTCTATCTGACTCTAAAACAGCAAGCTGTCTCCAGGGGCCTCCTGGGGCTGTCTTTAAACTTAGTTTCAACACAAAAAATCACAAAATCTACTCAACTCAACTCAAAGAGTGTCTCTCCCTACAGCTGTCTAGGGTCTCTGGGGCTGTCTTAAATCTGAGAGTCTCCTCAGATTGGACATTTGCTCTTTAAACCACCGTTGCCCCAGCCTGCAGCGTCGACAGAACCAGTGAAACTTCATCAAGCCATCAGAGACTTGGCCACTCTACAACAAACTCCTCAAAATCAAGGACTGTGTCATCTTTTTATTAGGAAGACAGCACACAGTATCAGGAACCAGAGTGACAGCGTCGGCCCGTGCCATGCCTTTGACTCTCTACTCCAAACCTTGGTCGTGAATGACGAGGGGAAGTCATCGAGATAAATTCATTTCACCTAACCCTGCCTGTGCCCTCGGACAGCGGTTCCCTTGAAAACTAAGTACCTGGTCTTCACCTGCATTTCCAACCTCCCTCTTCCCCTCGGGATGGGAGAGGAGGTGGGACTCAGAGCTGCGCCTATCCCGGCGGGGTTGCAGTTTCAGTATATTAGTACCTCTGCCCTTTCTCTGGCCTCTCTCCTTGACCTCCCATGGGAGTGATGAGAGAGACAGAAGTTCACGCCTATCCAGTTTGGAGTCTAGAGTATATTCGTGCCTCCATTTCCTTTTCCTGTTGACCCCCACCTTGTTTCCCTACTCAATTTTTTCTCCTCTACAACAGTCACTACAATTTTTAAAAAATGATTTCAACGAAAAATGTCTTCAAAAAATGAAATACTCATCCCATTAACCATAAGATTAATGAGAATAAATCTCAATTTAACACTTAAAACCTAACAGGATACTAACTTTAGCTAGCTCATTAACTTATACATTAAGAACAACTATTGTGAGGATGTGCTAACCACAACACCATGCCTGGATGGATTTTCTTCCCCTCTGACCTCAACCACTGGAAATGGAAAAGAAACAGGAAGTGGAAAATCTCCACAGCTAAAGGCAGATACGCCCTTATTTACATTTTCCACCATTTCACCTTTTTACAAAGTTCCCAAGTCCATACCCATATGTTGGTATCAATGACTTGTCTCAACCTCCTCTTTCTATTGATACCACTTTCACCCCTGAAAAACAACCTAAAAGATCATTGATTATTTATAAATAGAATGGTGACCAAAAAACAGGCTACCACCAAACACCTTGGGAAATCACCTCACACTGGTCCTCAGCGGACTAAATGGGACTGCAAGAGCTAAGCAACCTCAGCATCATCTACTCCCAGCCAGCTCCTGGACTGGTGAGAAGACTTTGTTAAATTTCCCTGGCCTAGCTTTGGGTGAGCAGACAGGCGTTTAGTGGGGACCTGGTGAGTCGTGGGGCTTCAGATTGGCTGGAGATGCACGCTCCACCAGGAATACTCCTCTGGGTGGTTACTGAGGCTGGTGATAGAATGGGTGTATGGGAGGCCTCATTTGCAAAGGCTGGGGTAACCTTGCGGTGTTAACAACCGGCCTGAGGTTCACTGAGACTTCCTTCCTCTGGGGATGAGGAAGGCAGCCTGCTGCTGATCCTGGTAGTCCTCGGAAACACTCTGGGCTGGGGATGGGGTTGTTGCAGGGGCCTGGAAGGCAGCAGCTCGCTGCGGCTGGTCTGGTCCCCTGGGTGCCCCCTCTTCCCTAAGTCAGTAGAATGGACAGAGAATACCATGTTCCCTTGGCGACCTGGGAAGGCGGCAGCTGGCTGCGGGCAGTCTGGAGCTCCTGGATGTTCTCCACCTCCATTTCACTGAAAGAGGCGAACGGAGGAGGGAAGAGACCTATCTTCTCGACCTTGCCTAGGCAGATTGGAGTAACCTAACGTGCCAACAACAATCTGCAAGCCTGAACAAGGAGCAAAGTACCCTCCACTTGGACAACACCACGAGATGCCTGATCCACAGCTTGCAACCTGCAGTCAGATTTTAGACAAAATTAATCTTAATAGCTTCTCTTTAGAACTGTGAACCTATTAAATCCTCCATCCCTAGTCAGCTTAGATGACTAGGCCAGATCTTGGATAAATACAATAACTAAACCAACTTTCAATTTATGATAATATCGAATTTAAATTGAATAACTTTAATTGGATGCCTAAAGCTAAAGGTCAAAGGTCAACATCCCAGATTAACATAGTTGTAATCTAAAATAACTACAATAACTAAGAAACAAACCATCAATTGGATAATATTGAATTTGAGATATAGCTAAAGGTCAAGGTCAAATCACAGACCACAAACCATAGTTGTGATCTAAACTAACAACTAATTGACTGAGACACACCTGGGACTTGATCAACCCCAGCCAGGTAGCCCTCGGTGAGTGTCTAGTAGTAATGGCGAGAAACACCCGATGATCCTGAGGTACACTGCTGATGATGTGTCCTCAAACTAGACTCCCTCCTAAAATGGCTGCCTACTCTAAACTACATTACTTTAACCAGTCCACACTAACTATAAGTCGAAACAATGCTAACCCTAACCAGACTCTGGAACTGTGCTCCAACTAGCTTTGATTGCTAACCTAATAGTCCCTAATCCTAACCAGTGAACTAGTACCTAACCTCAGACTCTGGAACTGTGGCAAACTCCAGTTGGCTCTGATTACGCTAACCTAATTGTTTAACCTAACCTCAAGACCAATGCTAACCTAAAGACTCTGAAACTGTTGCCTAACTCCAGCTAGCCTGATGTAGCTGGCCTAATCGTCCCCTAACCTAACCCATCTTGTACTAAATCCAGCAGTTTGGAACCCACTCAGCGTGACAGAGCACCTTTCTGGAAAGAGCGGACAATCCTCCTCCATCAGAGGCATCCAAGTCTACCAGCTCAGCAAACAGCTGTCTCAGGACCTCCTGGCTACTGTCTTTAATACCAGTCTGAAGACCTGAAAATGTTTTAATGCAAATCTATCTGACTCCAAAACAACACAGCTGTCTCAGGGCCTCCTGGAGTCTGTGTTCAATGTTAATGTCAGCACAAGTTAATGTAGTCAACTCAAAGTCTATTGACTCCAAAGCAACACAGGCTGTCTCAGGCCTCCTGGGGCTGTGTTTAATGTTAATTTCAACACAATCTAATATAGTTGACTCCAAAACAGCGCAGCTGTCTCAGGAGTCTCCTGGGGCTGTCTTTAATGTTAATCTCAACCCCAAAACTATTCAACTCAAAGTCTATCTGACTCTAAAACAGCACAGCTGTCTCAGGGCCTCCTGGGGCTGTCTTTAAACTTAGTTTCAACACAAAATCCCACCAAAAATCTACTCAACTCAACTCAAAGTAAGTGTCTCTCCATACAGCTGTCTCAGGGTCTCCTGGGGCTGTCTTAAATCTGGAGAGTCTCCTCAGCGATTGGACAACTGCTCTTCAACCACGTTGCTGCCAGCCTGCAAGCGTCGGCGAGAACCAGTGAAACTTCATCAAAACTGCATCAGAGACTTGACCTCCTACAACAAACTCCTCAAAATCAAGGACACAATGTCATCTTTTTATTAGGAAGACAGCACACAGTATCAAGGAACCAGAGTGACAGCGTCGGCCGTGCCATGCCTGACTCTCTCCAACCTTGGTCGACGAGGCCAGGCGGGAGAGTCATCGAGATAAATTCATTTCACTAACCTGCCTGTGCCTGGACAACGGTTCCATGAAAACTAAGTGCTACCTGGTCTTCCACCTGCATTTCCAACCTCCCTCTTCCCCTCGGGATGGGAGGTGGGACTCAAGGCACGCCTATCCCGGCGGGGTTGGGTTTCAGGTATATTGTACCTCTGCTTCCTTTCTCTGCCTCTCTCCTTCGACCTCCACATGGGAGTGATGGGAGGGAGACAGGACACGCCTATCCGCGGGGTTTGGGTCTAGTATATTAGTGCCTCCTTTCCTTTCCTGTTCGATTACCCTTGTTTCTCCTACTCAATTTTTCTCCTCTACAGTCACTACAATTTTTAAAATAGTTTCAACGAAAAATGTCTTCAAAATGAGAAATGTTTACTCATCCCCATTAACCATAAGATTAATGAGAATAAATCTCCAAATTATAACACTTAAAACCTAACAGGATACTAACTTTAAGCTAGCTCATTAACTTACACATTAAGTTACAACTATTGTGAGGATGTACTAACCACAACACCATGCCTGGATGGATTTTCTTCCCTCTGTGACCTCCAACCACTGGAAATGGAAAAGAAACAGGAAGTGAAATCTCATACAAAGGCAGCAGATACTTTATTTACATTTTCCACCATTTCACCTTTTACAAGTTCCAAGTCAATACCATAATATTGGTATCAATGACTTGTCTCAACCTCCTCTTTCTATGATACCACCCCTGAAAAACAACCTAAAAGATCGTGAATTGACACCATAAGCAGAATGGTGACCAAGAAAACAGGCTACCCACCAAGCATGCCAGGAAATCACCTCACACTGGTCCTCAGCGGACAAATGGGACTGCAGGAGCTTCAACAACCTCAGCATCATCCCTACTCCCAGCTTCAACTCCTGGACTGGTGAGAAGACTGTTAAATTTCCTTTAGCCTAGCTTTGGGTAGGCAGACAGGCGTTTAGTGTGAGAGCCTGAGTGAGTCGTGGGGGCTTCCAGATTAGCTGGAGTGCGCTCCACCACCAGAATACTCCTCTGGGTGGTTACTATGGAGCTGTTGTTAGAATGGGTGTATGGGGCCTCATTTACCAAGGCTGGGTAACTGCGGTGCTGTAGGCCTGGGGTTCACTGAACTTCCTTCCTCTAGGGATGAGGGAAGGCAGCCACTGCTGATCCTGGTAGTCCTCCAGAGAAACACTCTGGGCTGGGGATGGGGTTGTTGCCAGGGGCCTCAGAGCCAGCTTCGCTGCGGCTGGTCCTAGTCCCCTGGTGCCCCCTCTTCCCCTAATCAGTGAATGGACAGAGAGGAATGCCCCATGTTATGACATTGCGGCTGGTCCTGGGCTCCTGGATGTTTACTCCACCTCCATTTCACTGAAGAAGGCGACAGGAGGAGGAGAAGGGCCTATCTTCTACCGACCTTTTGACAGATTGGATAACCTAACGGTGCCAACAACAATCTGCAAACCTGATTAAAGAGACAAGAAGAGCCACCCTCCACTTGGACAACACACGCGATTGTGATCCACAGCAGCAACCTGCAGGTCAGATTTCTGGACAAATTAATCTTCGAATGCTTCTCTTTAGAACTGTTGAACCTATTAAATCCTCCATCCCTAGTCCAGCTTAGATGACTAGGCGAGATCTTGCATTAAATAATAACTAGAAGCAAACTTTCAATTATGATAATATCGAATTTAGATTGAATATTTAATTGGATGCCTAAAGCTAAAGGTCAAAGTCATCAGATTAATATGATTACTTAATCTAAAATAACTACAATAACTGAAAGCAAACCATCATTGGATAATGTTGAATTTGAGCATAAGCTAAAGGTCAAGGTCAAATCACAGACACAAACCATAGTTGCCAGTCTAAACTAACAACTAATTGACTATAGAGACACCTGGGACTTGGTCAACCATGAAGCACTTCCCTCGGGTGAGGGTGTCTAGTGGTAATGGCAGAAACACCCGATGATCCTGGGGTACACTACTGATGATGTGTCTCCCAAACTAGACTCCCTCTAAAATGGCTGCCTACTCTAAACTACATTAGCCCCAACAGTCCATTTTCTAACCTAACCAGTCAGTAATTTGCTTTAACCAGACTCTGGAACTGTTGCTCCAACTAGCTTTGATGTCGCTAACTAATGGTCCTAATCCTAACCAGTGAGCTAGTGCCTAACCTGAACTCTGGAACTGTGCAAAACTCCAGTTGGCTCTGATGCGCTAACCTAATTGTTTCCTAACCTATATAAAACCAATGCTAACCTAAAGACTCTGAGGCTGCTCAAGCTCCAGCTGCCTGAGTGCCGCTGGCCTAATAGTCCCTAACTAACCACTCCGTCTTCATGCCTAGTAGCAGTTGGAGACCCACTCAGCGCTGGCTTGCCTTTCTGGAAAAAGCGGACAATCCTCCTCCATCAGAGGCATCAAGCGTCTACCAGCTCAGCAAACAGCTGTCTCAGGACCTCCTGGCCTGTCTTTAATACCAGTCTGGAGACCTGAAAATGTTTTAATGCAAAGTCTATCTGACTCCAAAACAACAACTGTCTCAGGGCCTCCTGGGGTCTGTGTTCAATAATGTCAGCACAAATTAATGTAGTCAACTCAAAGTCTATGACTCTCAAAACAGCCACGGCTGTCTCAGGGCCTCCTGGGGCTGTGTTTTATGTTAATTTCAACACAATCTAATATAGTTGACTCCAAAACAGCGCAGCTGTCTCAGAGTCTCCTGGGGCTGTCTAATGTTAATCTCAACCCCAAAAACTATTCAACTCAGTCTATCTGACTCTAAAACAGCTTTAGCTGTCTCAGGGCCTCCTGAGGCTGTGCTTTAAACTTAGTTTCAACACAAAAAATCACCAAAAATCTACTCAACTCAACTCAAAGGTAGAGTGTCTCTCCCTACAGCTGTCTCAGGGTCTCTGGGGGCTGTCTTAAATCTGGAGTCTCCTCCAGCGATTGGACAACTGCTCTTGACCGTTACTGCCAGCCTGCAAGCGTCGACAAAACCAGTGAAACATCAAAAACTGCATCAGAGACTTGACCTCACAACAAACTCCTCAAAATCAAGGACACAATGTCATCTTTTTATTAGGAAGACCTTTGTATCAGGGAACCAGAGTGATAGCGTCGCCGTGCCATGCCTTTGACTCTCTACTCCAAACCTTGGTCGACCAGACGAGGCGGGAAGTCATCGAGATAAATTCATTTCACCTAACCTGCCTGTGCCCTCGGACAACCAGTTCCCTTGAAAACTAAGTGCTACCTGGTCTTCCACCTGCATTTCCAACCTCCTCTTCCCCTCGGGATGGGAGAGGAGGTGGGACTCAAACACGCCTATCCCGGCGAGGTTGCGGTTTCAGGTATATTCATACCTCTGCTTCCTTTCTCTGGCCTCTCTCCTTCGACCTCCACATGGGAGTGATGAGAGAGGAGACAGGACACGCCTATCAGCGGGGTTTGAGTCTAGGTATATTCGTGCCTCCATTTCCTTTTCCTATTCGACCCACCCTTATTTCTCCCTACTCCATTTTTTCTCTCTCTACAACAGTCACTACAATTTTTAAAAAATGATTTCAACGAAAAATGTCTTCAAAAATGAAAATGTTTACTCATCCCCATTAACCATAAGATTAATGAGAGATAAATCTCAAATTATAACACTTAAAACCTAACAAGGATACTAACTTTAGCTAGCTCATTATTCTACATTAAGTTCTACAACTATTGTGAGGATGTGCTATACAACCACACCATGCCTGGATGGATTTTCTTCCCTCTGTGACCTCCAACCTGGAAATGGAAAAGAAACAGGAAGTGGAAAATCTCATGGGACATGAGTAACGCCCCTGTTACATTTTCCACCATTTCACCTTTTTACAAAGTTCCCCAAGTCAATACCCATAATGTTGGTATCAATGACTTCTCAACCTCCTCTTTCTATTGATACCACTTTCACCCCTGAAAAAACAACCTAAAAGATCGTGAATTGACACCATAAGCAGAATGGTGACCAAGAAAACAGGCTACCCCAAGCCTTGGGAAATCACCTCACTGGTCCTCAGCGGACTAAATGGGACTGCAAGGCTTCAACAACCTCAGCATCATCCCTACTCCAGCTTCAACTCTGGACTGGTGAGAAGACTTTGTTAAATTTCCCTTTAGCCTAGCTTTGGGTAGGCAGACAGATTTAGTGTAGAGAGCCTGGTGAAGTCGTGAGGCTTCCAGATTGGCTGGAGTGCGCTCCACCACCAGAATACTCCTCTGGGTGGTTACTAGGCTGCGTTGTTAGAATGGGTGTATGGGAGGCCTCATTTACCAAAGGCTGGGTAACCTTGCGGTGTTAACAGCGGCTGAGGTTCACTGAGCTTCCTTCCTCTGGGGATGAGGAAAGGCAGCCTGCTGATCCTGGTAGTCCTCGGGGAAACTCTGGGCTGGGGATGGGGTTGTTTGCAGGGGCCTGGAAGGCAGCAGCTGGCTGCGGCTGGTCCTAGTCCCCTGGGTGCCCTCTTCCCCTAGAATCAGTAGAATGGACAGAGGAATGCCCATGTTCCCAGGCGACCTGGGAGGCAGCAGCTGGCTCTTGGCTGGTCCTGGAGCTCCTGGATGTTTACTCACCTCATTTCACTGAAAGAGGCAGACAGGAGGAGGAAGAGAGGGCCTATCTTCCGACCTTGCCTAGGCAGATTGGAGTAACCAACGGTGCAACCAATCTGCAAAGCCTGACAAGAAGCAGAGGCCACCCTCACTTGGACAACACGGAATACAACGATCCACAGCTTCAGCAACCTGCAGGTCAGATTTTCTGGACAAAATTAATCTTCTAGATGCTTCTCTTTAGAACTGTTGAACCTATTAAATCCTCCATCCCTAGTCAGCTTAGATGACTAGGCGAGGATGCGCCGGTAAATACAATAACTAAACAAACTTTCAATTTGATGATAATATCAATTTAAATTGAATAACTTTAATGGATGCCTAGCTAAAGGTCAAGGTCAACATCCCAGATTAATAACATAGTTATAATCTAAAATAACTACAATAACAAACAAACCATCAATTGGATAATATTGAATTTGAGGCATAAAGCTAAAGGTCAAGGGTCAAATCACAGACACAAACCATAGTTACTTGATCTAAACTAACAACTAATTGACTATGAGACACACCTGGGACTTCCAGCCCCAGCCAGCACGCCTCAGGTGAGGGTGTCTAGTGGTAATGGCCGAAACACGATGATCTGAGGTACACTACTGATGATGTGTCTCCCAAACTAGACTCCCTCCTAAAATGACTGCTCACTCTAAACTACATTAGCCCCAACCGGTCCATTTTCCTAACCTAACCAGTCGAGCTAATGCTAACCTAACAGACTCTGGAACTATTGCTCCAACTGAGCTTTGATGTGCTAACCTAATCGTCCCTAATCCTAACCAGTCAGAAACTGAGTGCTAACCTAAACAGACTCTGGAACTGTTGCTTAAGCTCAGTTGGCTCTGATGCAGCTAACCTAATTGTTTCTAACCTAACCACCGAGCCAATGCTAACCTAAGACTCTGAAACTGTTGCCTAAACTCCAACTGCCTGATGTACTGACCTAGCGTCCCTAACCTAACCTCCGTCTTCATGCCTAATCCCAGCCAGTTTGGACCCACACTCGCGGCAGAGCACCTTTCTGGAAAGAGCGGACAATCCTCCTCCCATCAGAGGCATCCAGCGTCTACCAGCTCAGCAAACAGCTGTCTCAGGACCTCCTGGCTGCACTGTCTTTAATACCAGTCTGAAGACCTGAAAATGTTTTAATGCAAAGTCTATCTGACTCAAAACAACACAGCTGTCTCAGGGCCTCCTGGTCTGTGTTCAATGTTATCCTTTGATTAATGTAGTCAACTCAAAGTCTATTTGACTCCAAAACAGCACCGGCTGTCTCAGGGCCTCCTGGGGCTGTGTTTAATGTTAATTTCAACACAATCTAATATAGTTGACTCCAAAACAGCGCAGCTGTCTCAGAATCTCCTGAGGCTGTCTTTAATGTTAATCTCAACCCCAAAACTATTCAACTCAAAGTCTATCAGACTCTAAAACAGCACAGCTGTCTCAGGGCCTCCTGGGGGCTGTTTTAAATTGTTTCAACACAAAAAATACCAAAAACACCAACTCCTCAAGGAAGGTCTTCCCTAAGCTGTCTAGGGTTCCCTCCAAATTGGAAGTCTTCCGATTACAACGCTTTCAAACCCCTTCTGAAGCCTTTACAACCAAAATTCACAAAAACTCTCAAACTTACCCCAAAAAACCCTCAAAAACCCGGGTTTTTTTTAAAGAAGCCCCTTCAGGAACCAATGGGGCCCCCCGGTTGCCCCTTTACTCACCCAAAAACCGGGGGGAGATTTAAAATTCCAACCCTCCCCCCGGACAATTCCCTTGAAAACAAGGCAGTTTCCCCCTCCCCTCCCCCTGGGATGGAAATGGGACCCCGATGGGGGGGTTCAGGTAATTCTACCTTCCCCTTTCTCGGCCTTTCCTTACCTCCCCTGGGGTTAAAGGGACAACACCCTTCCCCGGGTTTTGGGGAGGTTTCTCCTCCCTTTCCCGTTCGACCCCATTGTTTCTCCCTCTTTTTTCTCCTCTCAACTCCACAATTTTAAAAATGAAAACAAAAACTAAATGTGTTTATCATCCCCTTCCATTTTGGAAAACCTTTCCTTAAACCTCAAATTCTTTCTACCATTAACTTAAATTTTAAATTTTGGGAAATTTTCCAAAAATGCCTGGATGGATTTTCTTCCCCCTGTGACCTCCAACCACTGGAAATGGAAAAAGAAACAGGAAGTGGAAAATCCCCTAAGCAGGCCCCCTTATTTACATTTTCCACCATTTCACCTTTTTACAAGTTCCCCAAGTCCAATACCCATAATTTGGTATCCAAACTTGTCTCAACCTCCTCTTTCTATTGATACCACTTTCACCCCTGAAAAAACAACCTAAAAGATCGTGAATTGACACCATAAGCAAGAATGGTGACCAAGAAAACAGGCTCCCCACCAAACGCCTTGAAATCACCTCCACTGGTCCTCAGCGGACTAAATGGGACTGCAGGGCTTCAACAACCTCCAGCATCATCCCTACTCCCAGCTTCAACTCCTGGACTGGTGAAGACTTTGTTAAATTTCCCTTTAGCCTAGCTTTGGGTGGCAGACAGGCGTTTAGTGTGAGGGCCTGGTGGTGTGGGGGCTTCCAGATTGCTGGAGTCGCTCCACCAAGAATACTCCTCTGGGTGGTTACATGGCTCGTTGTTAGAATGGGTGTATGGGAGGCCTCATTTAAAGGCTGGGGTAACCTTGGGTGTTAACCCGGGCCTGAGGTTCACTGAGGCTTCCTTCCTCTAGGGGATGAGGAAGGCAGCCACTGCTGATCCTGGTAGTCCTCGGAAACACTCTGGGCTGGGGATGGGGTTGTTTAGGGGCCTGGAAGGCGCAGCTGCTGCCTGGTCCTGGTCCCCTGGGTGCCCCCTCTTCCCCTAGAATCAGTAGAATGGACAGAGGTATGTTCCCTTGGGCGACCTGGGAAGGCAGCAGCTGGCTGCGGCTGGTCCTGGGCTCCTGGATGTTTACTCCCCTCCATTTCACTGAAAGAGAACAGGAGGAGGAAGAAGGGGCCTATCTTCTCGACCGCCTAGGCAGATTGGGTAACCTGGTGCCAACAACCAATCTGAAACCTGAACAAAGGAGCAAAAGGGCCACCCTCCCGGACAACACACGGTGCAGATCCACCCAGCAACCTCAGGTCAGATTTTCTGGACAAAATTAATCTTCTGAATGCTTCTCTTTAAGAACTGTTGAACCTATTAAATCCTCCATCCCTAGTCCAGCTTAGATGACTAGGCAGGGATCGGGTAAATACAATAAAAAGCAAACTTTCAATTTGATGATAATTAAATTTAAATTGAATAACTTTAATTGGATGCCTAAAGCTAAAGGTCAAAGGTCAACATCCCAGATTAATAACATAGTTACTTAATCTAAAATAACTACAATAACTAGAAGCAAACCATCAATTGGATAATATTGAATTTGAGGCATAAAGCTAAAGGTCAAGGTCAAATCACAGACACAAACCAAGTTACTTGATCTAAACTAACAACTAATTGACTTGGGCACACCTGGGACGTCAACCCCAGAGCCCCTCGGTGAGGGTGTCTAGTGGTAATGGCGAAACACCCGATGATCCTGGGTACACTACTGATGATGTGTCTAAAACTCCCTCCTAAAATGGCTGCCTCTAAACTAATTGCCCAACCAGTCCATTTTCCTAACCTAACCAGTGAAACAATCCTAACCTAACAGACTCTGGAACTTTCCCAACTATTTGATGTCTAACCTAATCGTCCCTAATCTAACCAGTGAAACTAGTGCTAACCTAACAGACTCTGGAACTATTGCTTAAACTCAGTTGGCTCTGATGCGCTAACCTAATTGTTTCTAACCTAAAAGAAACCAATGCCTAACCTAAAGACTCTGAAACTGTTGCCTAAACTCCAACTAGCCTGATGTGCTGCCCTAATCGTCCCTAACCTAACCCCCCGTCTTCATGCCTAATCCCAACAGTTGGAACCCTCAGCGGCAGAAACACCTTTCTGGAAAGGCGGACAATCCTCCTCCCATCAGAGGCATCAACGTCTACCAGCTCAGCAAACAGCTGTCTCAGGACCTCCTCTATTCAATACCAGTCTGAAGACCTGAAAATGTTTTAATGCAAAGTCTATCTGACTCCAAAACAACACAGCTGTCTCAGGGCCTCCTGGGGTCTGTGTTCAATGTTAATTCAGCCAAAGTTAATGTAGTCAACTCAAAGTCTTTTGACTCCAAAACCGGCTGTCTCAGGGCCTCCTGGGGCTGTGTTTAATGTTAATTTCAACACAATCTAAATTTGACTCCAAAACAGCGCAGCTGTCTCAGCTCCTGGGGCTGTCTTTAATGTTAATCTCCCCAAAAATATTCAACTCAAAGTCTATCTGACTCTAAAACACACAGCTGTCTCAGGGCCTCCTGGGGCTGTCTTTAAACTTAGTTTCAACACAAAAAAATCACAAAAATCCTCAACTCAACTCAAGGTAATGTCTCCCTACAGCTGTCTCAGGGTCTCCTGGGGCTGTCTTAAATCTGGAGAGTCTCCTCAAGATTGGACAACTGCTCTTCAAACCCCGTTACTGACCAGCCTGCAAACGTCGTTGGAACCAGTGAAACTTATCAAAAACTGCATCAGAGACTTGACCATCCTACAACAAACTCCTCAAAATCAAGGACACAATGTCAATTGGAAGACAGCACACAGTATCAGGAACCAGGTGACAAGCGTCGGCCCGTGCCATGCCCGACTCTCTCTCCAAAACCCCCAGTGGACGGCGGGAGAGTCATCAGATAAATTCATTTCACCTAACCTGCCTGTGCCTCGGACAACGGTTCCCGAAAACTAAGTGCTACCTGGTCTTCCACCTGCATTTCCAACCTCCTCCCCCTCGGGATGGGAGAGGGAGGTGGGACTCAAACCCCTATCCCGCGGGGTTGCGGTTTCAGGTATATTCGTCCTCTGCCCTTTCTCTGGCCTACTCTTTGACCTCCCATGGGAGTGATGAGGGGGAGAAGGAACGCCTATCCGCGGGGTTTTGGGTCTGGTTATTCTCCTCCCATTTCCTTTTCCTTTGACCCCACCTTGTTTCTCCCTACTCCAATTTTTCTCCTCTACAACAGTCTACAATTTTTAAAAAATGGATTTCAACGAAATTCTTCAAAAATGAAAATGTTTACTCATCCCCATTAACCATAAGATTAATAAGGAATAAATCTCCAAATTATAACATTAAAACCTAACTTAAACAAGCCTAAATGTTTGGGTTCCCAAAACAATTGAGGCCTCTTTTGCCCAATAACCCCCTTTAAAGGGCCAAACCCAAATTAAACAACATCCCTAAAACAGAAAACAACCCCCAAAAACCCAAACTTTAAAAAATTTCCAAACCCCTTCAAAAATTCAACCAAAACCAAAAATGTTAAACCCAAAATTTTAAAAACCCCTTTTTCCCCCCCGGGAAAATGCCCAAATAAGGAAACCCGTTTTTAAAAACCTGGTGCTCCCCCGCCCCCTAATTTTTCACCCCAATTAAAAGGGAAAAAACGCAAAATCCCCCCGGGCTCGGGTTTTGTAACCCCCAACCTCCCAATCCTATCCCCAAAACCAGTTATTTCTTAAAAGTTCCAAAAAACCCAAACCCCCCCTCCCTTAAAGTCCCAACGTTTAAACTCCGCTTTTTCCCAAACCCAATGTTACCTCCCCTTACGCAACCTAAACAAGGTGACCACGGCAACAACCTCCCGAGGCTCCTTAAGCTCCAACAAAAAATCTAAACTCAAATGTTTTACTTCCAAAACAACACAAGTTCAGGGCCGGGTGTTAAACCCCCCATTGCCCCCTTAGTCTCCAACGGTCCAGGTCTTGGCTCTAACTGCTGAAGCCCAAGTCTTCTTACAACCAACAGTCTACGCTCTGCCCGGGCTTTTTGTAACCAACTCAAAACTCTACTAACCTACAACTACACAAACCAAAACTACCAACTATGTCCACATCATTCCGCTTCAAGACTCACACATTCCAATCACTCAACCCTGTCTTACTCCTCAACACTCGCCCTGCTGTCCAACTGGGACTCCATTCAAATTCAATTCACAACTAACCTGTTAACTAACTCATAGAGCAACACTGGCCGTACCAGGCAACTCAATCTTAACTACCAACAACAACCAAAACGATATAATCACTCAAAACTAACACAACCATTCCTTTAACTTCTTCCAATCCTCTCTACTAACTTCTCAAACCTAGTCCTTAAATCCAAACCTAACCTACAACCCCTTACCCACTCTCAACCTCCTACACTCTATTCCTACAAAAAACCTCATCTAACTCTCATATAATCAGCCTAACCTACTACATATCCAGTAACTTTCTACCTAACCTTCTAAAGAACTACATAGTAGAAATATCATTACTAATCTATTAATTTAAATAAATGAACTATAATTATAAATAACATTTATAATTAAGAAATACATTTAATCTTTTAAAATTTATCATTTAGTAAAATCAATTTAATAACCTATTTTTAAGCATTAACAAGTCCATTTATCTAAATGACAACTAAATCAAACATTAGTGAATTATAAATGGTAATAAAAACTTGGTAATACTCTTTAGGAAACAAAGCTTACTGTTAACAGTGAATGAAATTCTGAAGCCGAGCAAGTACATTTTTTTAAATTTTAGGCGAAATTGCAATGGCACAATTTTGTAATTCTTTAAAATTTGCAGAATCATACATTTTCTTTTCTTAAATTTTTATAATTTAATACATTTGAATCTCTTAATAATAATTGTCCTTGACAATCTACTAAATGAAGGAAAACTGACACGAGCCATATCAACCACTTGCAGTACAGCTGGTGCAGTCTGATCCGACTGGTTTCTGAGTGGAAGATCGGTTTCTTTCTTATTCTAACTATTCACCAATTTTTAATATACCTAACCCTAACTCAACTACTATGACACAACGTCCCTGACAACCACTTTATCATTGGGGGAATAGAATGTGTTGAATCATCATTCTCGTTAGTTTAATTTCTATGTTAATTAACTACTAATTTCATTCTGCTAAAATTTTTTAACATCATAGCAGATCTTGAATCATTTTGTGATACATGATTAGTGATCACATGTGTTAAATTGTTCCATTGCAGTACACTAATTTTCATTGGATCCAATTTGAACTTTACAAAGTTTTGGCATTTACATTGTCACATGTATATTCAGTTTATCTAGTCCTATGTTCTTCACCACATCTTTCATATTTTTGGCAATTCGATTTGTCATTATTCACACTTTTTCATCCACTTCTCTTTGCACCTTCCTGATCACGCCGGGCTGTGTGACTCTACACGCAGCTGGCGTGCTCCTACCCTTCCAGCACGGCTGTCAGCCGTCTCATGACAGGCGCCTGGCTACTCTTGAACGACACTGCTTGCCTTGGATCAAGCCTGGGCACTGTGACAGCACTCTCAGATAAGGGTCCTTAGATGTCTATAAGAGATAGGAAACAGACATTGTTAATCCTTAAGTGTTTCAGTATAAAAATCCCCAAAAACCTACTCAACTCAAAGGTAAGTGTCTCTCCATACAGCTGTCTCAGGGTCTCCTGGGGCTGTCTTAAATCTGGAGAGTCTCATCAACGATTGGACAACTGCTCTTCAAACCCCCGTTACTGACCAGCCTGCAAACATCGACTTGGGAACCAGTGAAACTTCATCAAAAACTGCATCGGAGACTTGACCACTCCCACAAAAACACATCAAAATCTACAAAAATCAAGGACACAATGTCATCTTCTCATTAGGAAGACAGCACACAGTATCAGGGAACCAGAGTGACAAGCGTCGGCCCGTGCCATGCCTTTGACTCTCTACTCCAAACCGCCCAGTCGGCGGACGAGCGGGAGAGTCATCGAGATAAATTCATTTCACCTAACCCGCCTGTGCCCTCGGACAACGGTTCCCTTGAAAACTAAGTGCTACCTGGTCTTCCACCTGCACTGCCAACCTCCCTCTTCCCCCTCGGGATGGGAGAGGGAGGTGGGTTTCAGAGCACGCCTATCCCGGCGGGGTTGCGGTCTCAGGTATATTCGTACCTCTGCTTCCTTTCTCTGTCCTACTCTCCTTCGACCTCCCACATGGGAGTGATGAGGGAGGGGGGAGACAGGACACGCCTATCCCGGCGGGGTTTTGGTTCTTGGTATATTCGTACCTCCCAATTCCTTTTCCTGTTCGACCCCACCCCTTGTTTCTCCCTACTCCATTTTTTTTCTCCTCTACAACAGTCGCTACAATTTTTTAGAAAAAATGAATTTCAACAAAGAAATATCTTCAAAAAGTGAGAAATGTTTACTCATCCCCATTAACCATAAGACTAGTAAGGAAATAAATCTCCAAATTATAACACTTAAAACCTAACAAGGATACTAACTTTAAGCTAGCTCATTAACTTATACACTAAGTTACAACTATGGTGAGGGACTCGCCCCCAACCGCAATACCATGCCTGGATGGACTTTCTTCCCCTCTGTGACCTCCAACCACTGGAAATGGAAAAAGAAACAGGAAGTGGAAAATCTCCGCTAAGACGCGGGTAACGCCCCCTTATTTACATATTTCCAAAATTTCACCTTTTTTACAAAGTTCCCCAAGTCCAATACCCATAATATTGGTATCAAATGACTTGTCTCAACCTCCTCTTTCTATTGATACCACTTTCACCCCTGAAAAAACAACCTAAAAAGATCGTGAATTGACACCATAAGCAAGAATGGTGACCAGGAGAACAGAGTGCCCCACCGGACGCCTTGGGGGGTCACCTCCACACTGGTCCTCAGCGGGCTAAATGGGACTGCAAGGAGCTTCAACAACCTCCAGCATCATCCCTACTCCCAGCTTCAACTCCTGGACTGGTGAGAAGACTTTGTTAAATTTCCCTTTAGCCTAACTTTGGGTAGGCAGACAGGCGTTTAGTGTAGAGGGAGCCTGGTCGAAGTCGTGGGGCTTCCAGATTAGCTGGAGTACGCTCCACCACCAGGAATACTCCTCTGGGTGGTTACCATAGGCTGCGCTGTTAGAATGGGTGTATGGGAGGCCTCGTTTACCAAGGGCTGGGGTAACCTTGCGGTGTTAACAACCGGCCTGAGGTTTACTGGGGCTTCCTTCCTCTAGGGGATGAGGAAAGGCAGCCACTGCCGATCCTGGTAGTCCTCTGGAAACACTCTGGGCTGGGGATGGGGTTGTTTACCCAGGGGCCTGGAAGGCAGCAGCTTGCTGCGGCTGGTCCTGGTCCCCTGGGTGCCCCCTCTTCCCTAGAATCAGCAGAATGGGCACAGGAATACCCCATTATTCCCTTGAGAGACCTGGGAAGGCAGCAGCTCGCTGCGGCTGGTCCTGGAGCTCCTGGATGTTTACTCCACCTCCATTTCACTGAAAGAAGAAGAACAGGAAGAGGAAGAAGAGACCTATCTTCTCGACCTTGCCTAGGCAGATTGGAGTAACCTAACGGTGCCAACAACCAATCTGCAAATCTGAACAAGGAGCAAGAGAGCCACCCTCCACTTGGACAACACACGGAATGCAACGATCCACAGCTTCAGCAACCTTCAGGTCAGATTTTCTGGACAAAATTAATCTTCTGAATGCTTCTCTTTAAGAACTGTTGAACCTATTAAATCCTCCATCCCTAGTCCAGCTTAGATGACTAGCCGAGGATGCGCGGTAAATACAATAACTAGAAGCAAACTTTCAATTTGATGATATCAATTTAAATTGAATAACTTTAATTGGATGCCTAAAGCTAAAAGGTCAAAGGTCAACATCCCAGATTAATAACATAGTAACTTAATCTAAACTAACTACAATAACTAGAAGCAAACCATCAATTGGATAATATTGAATTTGAGGCATAAAGCTAAAAGGTCAAAGGTCAAATCACAGACACAAACCAACGTTACTTGATCTAAACTAACAACTAATTGACTATGAGACACACCCTGGGACTTGATCAACCCCAGCGGGGCCGCCCTCGGGTGAGGGTGTCTAGTGGTAATGGCCGAAACACCCGATGATCCTGAGGTACACTACTGATGATGTGTCTCCCAAACTAGACTCCCTCCTAAAATGGCTGCCTACTCTAACCCACATTAGCCCCAACCAGTATATTTTCCTAACCCTAACCAGTCGAAACTAATGCCTAATCCTAACCAGACTCTCGAACTATTGCTCCAACTAGCCTGATGTCTCTAACCTAACCTAACCAGTCGAAACTAGTGCCTAACCTAACCAGACTCTGGAACTACTGCTTAAACTCCAGTTAGCTCTGATGCCGCCAACCCTAATTGTTTCCTAAACCTAACCACTCAAACCAATGCCTAACCTAAAGACTCTGAAACTGTTGCCTTAACCCCAACTAGACCTGATGTCGCTGACCCTAATCGTCCCTAACCTAACCTCTCCGTCTTCACGCCTAATCCCAACCAGTTGGAACACACTCGGCGCTGACAGAAACACTGGACGGACAATCCTCCTCCCATCAGAGGCATCCGAACGTCTACCGGCTCAACACACGACTGTCTCAGGACCTCCTCTATACTGTCTTTTATGCCAGTCTCAAAACAAGAAAATGATTCAACTCAAAGTCTATATGGTTCCAAAACAACACAGCCGTCTCAGGGCCTCCTGGGGGCTGTGTATAATGTTAATGCCAGCACAAGCTAATGTAGTCAACTCCAAGTCTATTTGACTCCAAAACAGCATGGCTGTCTCAGGGCCTCCTGGGGGCTGTGCTTAATGTTAATTTCAACACAAGCTAATGTAGTTGACTAAAAAAACAGCACAGCTGTCTCAGGGCCTCCTGGGGGCTGTCTTTAATGTTAATCTCAACCCAAAAAAACTATTCAACTCAAAGTCTATCTGACTCCAAAACAACACAGCTGTCTCAGGGCCTCCTGGGGGCTGTCTTTAAACTTAGCTTCAACACAAAAATTCCCCCAAAAACCTACTCAACTCAAAGGTAAGTGTCTCTCCATACAGCTGTCTCAGGGTCTCCTGGGGGCTGTCTTAAATCTGGAGAGTCTCATCAACGATTGGACAACTGCTCTTCAAACCCCCGTTACTGACCAGCCTGCAAACATCGACTTGGGAACCAGTGAAACTTCATCAAAAACTGCATCGGAGACTTGACCACTCCCACAAAAAACACATCAAAATCTACCAAAAATCAAGGACACAATGTCATCTTCTCATTAGGAAGACAGCACACAGTATCAGGGAACCAGAGTGACAAGCGTCGGCCCGTGCCATGCCTTTGACTCTCTACTCCAAACCGCCCAGTCGACGGACGAAGCGGGGAGAGTCATCGAGATAAATTCATTTCACCTAACCCGCCTGTGCCCTCGGACAACCGGTTCCCTTGAAAACTAAGTGCTACCTGGTCTTCCACCCTGCACTGCCAACCTCCTCTTCCCCTCGGGATGGGAGAGGGAGGTGGGTTTCAGAGCACGCCTATCCCGGCGGGGTTGCGGTCTCAGGTATATTCGTACCTCTGCTTCCTTTCTCTGTCCTACTCTCCTTCGACCTCCCACATGGGAGTGATGAGGGAGGGGGGAGACAGGACACGCCTATCCCGGCGGGGTTTTGGTTCTTGGTATATTCGTACCTCCCAATTCCTTTTCCTGTTCGACCCCACCCCTTGTTTCTCCCTACTCCATTTTTTTTCTCCTCTACAACAGTCGCTACAATTTTTTAGAAAAAATGAATTTCAACAAAGAAATATCTTCAAAAAGTGAGAAATGTTTACTCATCCCCATTAACCATAAGACTAGTAAGGAAATAAATCTCCAAATTATAACACTTAAAACCTAACAAGGATACTAACTTTAAGCTAGCTCATTAACTTATACACTAAGTTACAACTATGGTGAGGACTAGCCCCCAACCGCAATACCATGCCTGGATGGACTTTCTTCCCCTCTGTGACCTCCAACCACTGGAAATGGAAAAAGAAACAGGAAGTGGAAAATCTCCGCTAAGACGCGGGTAACGCCCCCTTATTTACATATTTCCAAAATTTCACCTTTTTTACAAAGTTCCCCAAGTCCAATACCCATAATATTGGTATCAAATGACTTGTCTCAACCTCCTCTTTCTATTGATACCACTTTCACCCCTGAAAAAACAACCTAAAAAGATCGTGAATTGACACCATAAGCAAGAATGGTGACCAGGAGAACAGAGTGCCCCACCGGACGCCTTGGGGGGTCACCTCCACACTGGTCCTCAGCGGGCTAAATGGGACTGCAAGGAGCTTCAACAACCTCCAGCATCATCCCTACTCCCAGCTTCAACTCCTGGACTGGTGAGAAGACTTTGTTAAATTTCCCTTTAGCCTAACTTTGGGTAGGCAGACAGGCGTTTAGTGTAGAGGGGAGCCTGGTCGAAGTCGTGGGGGCTTCCAGATTAGCTGGAGGTACGCTCCACCACCAGGAATACTCCTCTGGGTGGTTACCATAGGCTGCGCTGTTAGAATGGGTGTATGGGAGGCCTCGTTTACCAAGGGCTGGGGTAACCTTGCGGTGTTAACAACCGGCCTGAGGTTTACTGGGGCTTCCTTCCTCTAGGGGATGAGGGAAAGGCAGCCACTGCCGATCCTGGTAGTCCTCTGGGGGAAACACTCTGGGCTGGGGATGGGGTTGTTTACCCAGGGGCCTGGAAGGCAGCAGCTTGCTGCGGCTGGTCCTGGTCCCCCTGGGTGCCCCCCTCTTCCCCTAGAATCAGCAGAATGGGCACAGGGAATACCCCATTATTCCCTTGAGAGACCTGGGAAGGCAGCAGCTCGCTGCGGCTGGTCCTGGAGCTCCCTGGATGTTTACTCCACCTCCATTTCACTGAAAGAAGAAGAACAGGAAGAGGAAGAAGAGACCTATCTTCTCGACCTTGCCTAGGCAGATTGGAGTAACCTAACGGTGCCAACAACCAATCTGCAAATCTGAACAAGGAGCAAGAGAGCCACCCTCCACTTGGACAACACACGGAATGCAACGATCCACAGCTTCAGCAACCTTCAGGTCAGATTTTCTGGACAAAATTAATCTTCTGAATGCTTCTCTTTAAGAACTGTTGAACCTATTAAATCCTCCATCCCCTAGTCCAGCTTAGATGACTAGCCCGAGGATGCGCCGGTAAATACAATAACTAGAAGCAAACTTTCAATTTGATGATATCGAATTTAAATTGAATAACTTTAATTGGATGCCTAAAGCTAAAAGGTCAAAGGTCAACATCCCAGATTAATAACATAGTAACTTAATCTAAACTAACTACAATAACTAGAAGCAAACCATCAATTGGATAATATTGAATTTGAGGCATAAAGCTAAAAGGTCAAAGGTCAAATCACAGACACAAACCAACGTTACTTGATCTAAACTAACAACTAATTGACTATGAGACACACCCTGGGACTTGATCAACCCCAGCGGGGCCGCCCTCGGGTGAGGGTGTCTAGTGGTAATGGCCGAAACACCCGATGATCCTGAGGTACACTACTGATGATGTGTCTCCCAAACTAGACTCCCTCCTAAAATGGCTGCCTACTCTAACCCACATTAGCCCCAACCAGTATATTTTCCTAACCCTAACCAGTCGAAACTAATGCCTAATCCTAACCAGACTCTCGAACTATTGCTCCAACTAGCCTGATGTCTCTAACCTAACCCTAACCAGTCGAAACTAGTGCCTAACCTAACCAGACTCTGGAACTAATGCTTAAACTCCAGTTAGCTCTGATGCCGCCAACCCTAATTGTTTCCTAAACCTAACCACTCGAAACCAATGCCTAACCCTAAAGACTCTGAAACTGTTGCCTTAACCCCAACTAGACCTGATGTCGCTGACCCTAATCGTCCCCTAACCCTAACCTCTCCGTCTTCACGCCTAATCCCAACCAGTTGGAACACACTCGGCGCTGACAGAAACACTGGACGGACAATCCTCCTCCCATCAGAGGCATCCGAACGTCTACCGGCTCAACACACGACTGTCTCAGGACCTCCTCTATACTGTCTTTTATGCCAGTCTCAAAACAAGAAAATGATTCAACTCAAAGTCTATATGGTTCCAAAACAACACAGCCGTCTCAGGGCCTCCTGGGGGCTGTGTATAATGTTAATGCCAGCACAAGCTAATGTAGTCAACTCCAAGTCTATTTGACTCCAAAACAGCATGGCTGTCTCAGGGCCTCCTGGGGGCTGTGCTTAATGTTAATTTCAACACAAGCTAATGTAGTTGACTAAAAAAACAGCACAGCTGTCTCAGGGCCTCCTGGGGGCTGTCTTTAATGTTAATCTCAACCCAAAAAAACTATTCAACTCAAAGTCTATCTGACTCCAAAACAACACAGCTGTCTCAGGGCCTCCTGGGGGCTGTCTTTAAACTTAGCTTCAACACAAAAAATCCCCCAAAAACCTACTCAACTCAAAGGTAAGTGTCTCTCCATACAGCTGTCTCAGGGTCTCCTGGGGGCTGTCTTAAATCTGGAGAGTCTCATCAACGATTGGACAACTGCTCTTCAAACCCCCGTTACTGACCAGCCTGCAAACATCGACTTGGGAACCAGTGAAACTTCATCAAAAACTGCATCGGAGACTTGACCACTCCCACAAAAAACACATCAAAAAATCTACCAAAAATCAAGGACACAATGTCATCTTCTCATTAGGAAGACAGCACACAGTATCAGGGAACCAGAGTGACAAGCGTCGGCCCGTGCCATGCCTTTGACTCTCTACTCCAAACCGCCCAGTCGACGGACGAAGCGGGGAGAGTCATCGAGATAAATTCATTTCACCTAACCCCGCCTGTGCCCTCGGACAACCGGTTCCCTTGAAAACTAAGTGCTACCTGGTCTTCCACCCTGCACTGCCAACCTCCCTCTTCCCCCTCGGGATGGGAGAGGGAGGTGGGTTTCAGAGCACGCCTATCCCGGCGGGGTTGCGGTCTCAGGTATATTCGTACCTCTGCTTCCTTTCTCTGTCCTACTCTCCTTCGACCTCCCACATGGGAGTGATGAGGGAGGGGGGAGACAGGACACGCCTATCCCGGCGGGGTTTTGGTTCTTGGTATATTCGTACCTCCCAATTCCTTTTCCTGTTCGACCCCACCCCTTGTTTCTCCCTACTCCATTTTTTTTCTCCTCTACAACAGTCGCTACAATTTTTTAGAAAAAATGAATTTCAACAAAGAAATATCTTCAAAAAGTGAGAAATGTTTACTCATCCCCATTAACCATAAGACTAGTAAGGAAATAAATCTCCAAATTATAACACTTAAAACCTAACAAGGATACTAACTTTAAGCTAGCTCATTAACTTATACACTAAGTTACAACTATGGTGAGGGACTCGCCCCCAACCGCAATACCATGCCTGGATGGACTTTCTTCCCCTCTGTGACCTCCAACCACTGGAAATGGAAAAAGAAACAGGAAGTGGAAAATCTCCGCTAAGACAGGTAACGCCCCTTATTTACATATTTCCAAAATTTCACCTTTTTTACAAAGTTCCCCAAGTCCAATACCCATAATATTGGTATCAAATGACTTGTCTCAACCTCCTCTTTCTATTGATACCACTTTCACCCCTGAAAAAACAACCTAAAAAGATCGTGAATTGACACCATAAGCAAGAATGGTGACCAGGAGAACAGAGTGCCCCACGGACGCCTTGGGGTCACCTCCACACTGGTCCTCAGCGGGCTAAATGGGACTGCAAGGAGCTTCAACAACCTCCAGCATCATCCCTACTCCCAGCTTCAACTCCTGGACTGGTGAGAAGACTTTGTTAAATTTCCTTTAGCCTAACTTTGGGTAGGCAGACAGGCGTTTAGTGTAGAGGGGAGCCTGGTCGAAGTCGTGGGGGCTTCCAGATTAGCTGGAGGTACGCTCCACCACCAGGAATACTCCTCTGGGTGGTTACCATAGGCTGCGCTGTTAGAATGGGTGTATGGGAGGCCTCGTTTACCAAGGGCTGGGGTAACCTTGCGGTGTTAACAACCGGCCTGAGGTTTACTGGGGCTTCCTTCCTCTAGGGGATGAGGGAAAGGCAGCCACTGCCGATCCTGGTAGTCCTCTGGGGGAAACACTCTGGGCTGGGGATGGGGTTGTTTACCCAGGGGCCTGGAAGGCAGCAGCTTGCTGCGGCTGGTCCTGGTCCCCCTGGGTGCCCCCCTCTTCCCCTAGAATCAGCAGAATGGGCACAGGGAATACCCCATTATTCCCTTGAGAGACCTGGGAAGGCAGCAGCTCGCTGCGGCTGGTCCTGGAGCTCCCTGGATGTTTACTCCACCTCCATTTCACTGAAAGAAGAAGAACAGGAAGAGGAAGAAGAGACCTATCTTCTCGACCTTGCCTAGGCAGATTGGAGTAACCTAACGGTGCCAACAACCAATCTGCAAATCTGAACAAGGAGCAAGAGAGCCACCCTCCACTTGGACAACACACGGAATGCAACGATCCACAGCTTCAGCAACCTTCAGGTCAGATTTTCTGGACAAAATTAATCTTCTGAATGCTTCTCTTTAAGAACTGTTGAACCTATTAAATCCTCCATCCCCTAGTCCAGCTTAGATGACTAGCCCGAGGATGCGCCGGTAAATACAATAACTAGAAGCAAACTTTCAATTTGATGATATCGAATTTAAATTGAATAACTTTAATTGGATGCCTAAAGCTAAAAGGTCAAAGGTCAACATCCCAGATTAATAACATAGTAACTTAATCTAAACTAACTACAATAACTAGAAGCAAACCATCAATTGGATAATATTGAATTTGAGGCATAAAGCTAAAAGGTCAAAGGTCAAATCACAGACACAAACCAACGTTACTTGATCTAAACTAACAACTAATTGACTATGAGACACACCCTGGGACTTGATCAACCCCAGCGGGGCCGCCCTCGGGTGAGGGTGTCTAGTGGTAATGGCCGAAACACCCGATGATCCTGAGGTACACTACTGATGATGTGTCTCCCAAACTAGACTCCCTCCTAAAATGGCTGCCTACTCTAACCCACATTAGCCCCAACCAGTATATTTTCCTAACCCTAACCAGTCGAAACTAATGCCTAATCCTAACCAGACTCTCGAACTATTGCTCCAACTAGCCTGATGTCTCTAACCTAACCTAACCAGTGAAACTAGTGCCTAACCTAACCAGACTCTGGAACTAATGCTTAAACTCCAGTTAGCTCTGATGCCGCCAACCCTAATTGTTTCCTAAACCTAACCACTCGAAACCAATGCCTAACCCTAAAGACTCTGAAACTGTTGCCTTAACCCCAACTAGACCTGATGTCGCTGACCCTAATCGTCCCCTAACCCTAACCTCTCCGTCTTCACGCCTAATCCCAACCAGTTGGAACACACTCGGCGCTGACAGAAACACTGGACGGACAATCCTCCTCCCATCAGAGGCATCCGAACGTCTACCGGCTCAACACACGACTGTCTCAGGACCTCCTCTATACTGTCTTTTATGCCAGTCTCAAAACAAGAAAATGATTCAACTCAAAGTCTATATGGTTCCAAAACAACACAGCCGTCTCAGGGCCTCCTGGGGGCTGTGTATAATGTTAATGCCAGCACAAGCTAATGTAGTCAACTCCAAGTCTATTTGACTCCAAAACAGCATGGCTGTCTCAGGGCCTCCTGGGGGCTGTGCTTAATGTTAATTTCAACACAAGCTAATGTAGTTGACTAAAAAAACAGCACAGCTGTCTCAGGGCCTCCTGGGGGCTGTCTTTAATGTTAATCTCAACCCAAAAAAACTATTCAACTCAAAGTCTATCTGACTCCAAAACAACACAGCTGTCTCAGGGCCTCCTGGGGGCTGTCTTTAAACTTAGCTTCAACACAAAAAATCCCCCAAAAACCTACTCAACTCAAAGGTAAGTGTCTCTCCATACAGCTGTCTCAGGGTCTCCTGGGGGCTGTCTTAAATCTGGAGAGTCTCATCAACGATTGGACAACTGCTCTTCAAACCCCCGTTACTGACCAGCCTGCAAACATCGACTTGGGAACCAGTGAAACTTCATCAAAAACTGCATCGGAGACTTGACCACTCCCACAAAAAACACATCAAAAAATCTACCAAAAATCAAGGACACAATGTCATCTTCTCATTAGGAAGACAGCACACAGTATCAGGGAACCAGAGTGACAAGCGTCGGCCCGTGCCATGCCTTTGACTCTCTACTCCAAACCGCCCAGTCGACGGACGAAGCGGGGAGAGTCATCGAGATAAATTCATTTCACCTAACCCCGCCTGTGCCCTCGGACAACCGGTTCCCTTGAAAACTAAGTGCTACCTGGTCTTCCACCCTGCACTGCCAACCTCCCTCTTCCCCCTCGGGATGGGAGAGGGAGGTGGGTTTCAGAGCACGCCTATCCCGGCGGGGTTGCGGTCTCAGGTATATTCGTACCTCTGCTTCCTTTCTCTGTCCTACTCTCCTTCGACCTCCCACATGGGAGTGATGAGGGAGGGGGGAGACAGGACACGCCTATCCCGGCGGGGTTTTGGTTCTTGGTATATTCGTACCTCCCAATTCCTTTTCCTGTTCGACCCCACCCCTTGTTTCTCCCTACTCCATTTTTTTTCTCCTCTACAACAGTCGCTACAATTTTTTAGAAAAAATGAATTTCAACAAAGAAATATCTTCAAAAAGTGAGAAATGTTTACTCATCCCCATTAACCATATGACTAGTAAGGAAATAAATCTCCAAATTATAACACTTAAAACCTAACAAGGATACTAACTTTAAGCTAGCTCATTAACTTATACACTAAGTTACAACTATGGTGAGGGACTCGCCCCCAACCGCAATACCATGCCTGGATGGACTTTCTTCCCCTCTGTGACCTCCAACCACTGGAAATGGAAAAAGAAACAGGAAGTGGAAAATCTCCGCTAAGACGCGGGTAACGCCCCCTTATTTACATATTTCCAAAATTTCACCTTTTTTACAAAGTTCCCCAAGTCCAATACCCATAATATTGGTATCAAATGACTTGTCTCAACCTCCTCTTTCTATTGATACCACTTTCACCCCTGAAAAAACAACCTAAAAAGATCGTGAATTGACACCATAAGCAAGAATGGTGACCAGGAGAACAGAGTGCCCCACCGGACGCCTTGGGGGGTCACCTCCACACTGGTCCTCAGCGGGCTAAATGGGACTGCAAGGAGCTTCAACAACCTCCAGCATCATCCCTACTCCCAGCTTCAACTCCTGGACTGGTGAGAAGACTTTGTTAAATTTCCCTTTAGCCTAACTTTGGGTAGGCAGACAGGCGTTTAGTGTAGAGGGGAGCCTGGTCGAAGTCGTGGGGGCTTCCAGATTAGCTGGAGGTACGCTCCACCACCAGGAATACTCCTCTGGGTGGTTACCATAGGCTGCGCTGTTAGAATGGGTGTATGGGAGGCCTCGTTTACCAAGGGCTGGGGTAACCTTGCGGTGTTAACAACCGGCCTGAGGTTTACTGGGGCTTCCTTCCTCTAGGGGATGAGGGAAAGGCAGCCACTGCCGATCCTGGTAGTCCTCTGGGGGAAACACTCTGGGCTGGGGATGGGGTTGTTTACCCAGGGGCCTGGAAGGCAGCAGCTTGCTGCGGCTGGTCCTGGTCCCCCTGGGTGCCCCCCTCTTCCCCTAGAATCAGCAGAATGGGCACAGGGAATACCCCATTATTCCCTTGAGAGACCTGGGAAGGCAGCAGCTCGCTGCGGCTGGTCCTGGAGCTCCCTGGATGTTTACTCCACCTCCATTTCACTGAAAGAAGAAGAACAGGAAGAGGAAGAAGAGACCTATCTTCTCGACCTTGCCTAGGCAGATTGGAGTAACCTAACGGTGCCAACAACCAATCTGCAAATCTGAACAAGGAGCAAGAGAGCCACCCTCCACTTGGACAACACACGGAATGCAACGATCCACAGCTTCAGCAACCTTCAGGTCAGATTTTCTGGACAAAATTAATCTTCTGAATGCTTCTCTTTAAGAACTGTTGAACCTATTAAATCCTCCATCCCCTAGTCCAGCTTAGATGACTAGCCCGAGGATGCGCCGGTAAATACAATAACTAGAAGCAAACTTTCAATTTGATGATATCGAATTTAAATTGAATAACTTTAATTGGATGCCTAAAGCTAAAAGGTCAAAGGTCAACATCCCAGATTAATAACATAGTAACTTAATCTAAACTAACTACAATAACTAGAAGCAAACCATCAATTGGATAATATTGAATTTGAGGCATAAAGCTAAAAGGTCAAAGGTCAAATCACAGACACAAACCAACGTTACTTGATCTAAACTAACAACTAATTGACTATGAGACACACCTGGGACTTGATCAACCCCAGCGGGCAGCCTCGGTGAGGGTGTCTAGTGGTAATGGCGAAACACCCGATGATCCTGAGGTACACTACTGATGATGTGTCTCCCAAACTAGACTCCCTCCTAAAATGGCTGCCTACTCTAACCCACATTAGCCCCAACCAGTATATTTTCCTAACCCTAACCAGTCGAAACTAATGCCTAATCCTAACCAGACTCTCGAACTATTGCTCCAACTAGCCTGATGTCTCTAACCTAACCTAACCAGTCGAAACTAGTGCCTAACCTAACCAGACTCTGGAACTAATGCTTAAACTCCAGTTAGCTCTGATGCCGCCAACCCTAATTGTTTCCTAAACCTAACCACTCAAACCAATGCCTAACCTAAAGACTCTGAAACTGTTGCCTTAACCCCAACTAGACCTGATGTCGCTGACCCTAATCGTCCCTAACCCTAACCTCTCCGTCTTCACGCCTAATCCCAACCAGTTGGAACACACTCGGCGCTGACAGAAACACTGGACGGACAATCCTCCTCCCATCAGAGGCATCCGAACGTCTACCGGCTCAACACACGACTGTCTCAGGACCTCCTCTATACTGTCTTTTATGCCAGTCTCAAAACAAGAAAATGATTCAACTCAAAGTCTATATGGTTCCAAAACAACACAGCCGTCTCAGGGCCTCCTGGGGGCTGTGTATAATGTTAATGCCAGCACAAGCTAATGTAGTCAACTCCAAGTCTATTTGACTCCAAAACAGCATGGCTGTCTCAGGGCCTCCTGGGGGCTGTGCTTAATGTTAATTTCAACACAAGCTAATGTAGTTGACTAAAAAAACAGCACAGCTGTCTCAGGGCCTCCTGGGGGCTGTCTTTAATGTTAATCTCAACCCAAAAAAACTATTCAACTCAAAGTCTATCTGACTCCAAAACAACACAGCTGTCTCAGGGCCTCCTGGGGGCTGTCTTTAAACTTAGCTTCAACACAAAAAATCCCCCAAAAACCTACTCAACTCAAAGGTAAGTGTCTCTCCATACAGCTGTCTCAGGGTCTCCTGGGGGCTGTCTTAAATCTGGAGAGTCTCATCAACGATTGGACAACTGCTCTTCAAACCCCCGTTACTGACCAGCCTGCAAACATCGACTTGGGAACCAGTGAAACTTCATCAAAAACTGCATCGGAGACTTGACCACTCCCACAAAAAACACATCAAAAAATCTACCAAAAATCAAGGACACAATGTCATCTTCTCATTAGGAAGACAGCACACAGTATCAGGGAACCAGAGTGACAAGCGTCGGCCCGTGCCATGCCTTTGACTCTCTACTCCAAACCGCCCAGTCGACGGACGAAGCGGGGAGAGTCATCGAGATAAATTCATTTCACCTAACCCTAACCCTAACCTAACCCTAACCTAACCCTAACCTAACCCTAACCCCTAACCCTAACCCTAACCCTAACCTAACCTAACCCTAACCCTAACCCCCTAACCCTAACCCCTAACCCTAACCCTAACCCCCCTAACCCTAACCCTAACCCTAACCACTTTCTTTCTCCTAACCCTAACCTCCACCCACTTTCTTTCTCCTAACCCTAACCTCCACCTGCTTTCTTTCTCCTAACCCTAACCCCACCCACTTTTTATCCTAACCCTAACCCTCACCCATTTTCTTTTCCTGAGCCCAACCCCTTCCCCTAATCCTAACCTTGGAGTTAAAGGAAATAAGGAACATAAATAATTATATAGTAGACTAAAGAAAGTTGGGGTTTAAAAAGAGAATAAAAATAACAATTTTACAATAACAATAACAATTTATAACAAAGATAGTAGAATAAATATAATCACTTAATTAGATATAAATATTTGAAGGCATAGTTAGGTTAAAAAGTCACAGGGATTTATAAATTTGACAGAAAACAAAGCTTAAAGTGGGGCTGGCAAAAAGGAAACACGAAAAAACAATTGAGGTGGGAGGGCCTATATAAAGGGAACACAGACAGGAGCTGCTCATTTCTGCTCTTGCCGTGACACTGATCACATCAGCTTTAGCCTGCAACCATATTAGTTTAACATTGTGCCCTGGCCTGAAGAAGACCCTTTGGGTCGAAACGTTGCATTTGGGCACATTTTTCTTTTACTTTCCTTTGAAAAGGGAGAAAAAAATATTGACACACACACACACACATTTTAATTTTATTACAAATTTTATTTTTTCATTTGGTTTAAATCATTGAAATATACCATTTTTTTTGCATTAAAAACAATTTGATTTATAATTATAGTGAATTTTTGATATTTCCTCATTTTTTTAGTTTATTAATAAATATTTAAAATAACACTCTATTAAAATGAGCTACCGAGCTCAAGAACAGTGGACAGAGGTCCACTATGGAAAGCGGGGACAGCGTCCCCGCAACCCCTCTAACCAGACATGGTGCAGGGACGGAGTGGGAATGAGATCCCGGGGGATGGCCCGTGCATTTCTGGTTCCTCGTGAGGGGGCACCGGTTTCTTTCTTAATTCCTAACCCTAACCCCCTAACTCTAACCCTAACCCCCTAACCCTAACCCCCCTAACCCTAACCCTAACCCTCAATGTGGCACAATCTGCAGTGCCTTCTGCAACTCACTTTCATTCATTTGGGCTGGAATTTAAACAGTGGTATTGAAGTATGAATCGTCATCTTCTGCCAGTTAAAGTTTAATTTCCCTCACATTTTGTGTCAGGAATTATAAACTAGCATAATTTTGCATTCTGACATGAAAAATGTTTTGTGGAAACAATGTTTAACCTTCGAGCAGGTGTGTTGTTGGTCCATTTGATAGCTGATGACATGGTGTTATCGTCAGTGGTACAACTCACTGAAGCCATTCAGGGAATGACAGTCCTAATTTTTAACTCAACCAGACTCTTATGGAAACTTTCAAAATTCTGATTGTTGCACATGTATTTAACATTTTGTTTCCATCTTTGCCTCACACTTTTTTTTACTCCTTTCGGCTTATCCTGTGAGTTCAGGGTCGCCACAGCGGATCATTGTCCGCATGTTGATTTGGCACAGTTTTTACACTGGATGCCCTTCCTTATGCAACCTTCCCTAATTTCTACCGGGCTTGGTCCAGCACTACACAGCCGGGCCTGTGGTCCGTGGACGACTGCCTTACCAACTGAACCACAGCCGCCTGTGGCAGCTGTGCACAGTGACAACGCCATGGGGCACTGTGACATGCCATGCTCTCCAGATTAAGGGTCAGCTCGTGTTGGCTATCAATAGAACAAAGAGAACAGACTAGTGTCCCTTGATTTAAATTCCTTTGCACGTCAGGTTGTGTTGCTCAACCAATATTAGGAAGGTGCCTTAAGAGATGTGAATACAGAGTATGTTTTATGTATTGGCCACCATTAGGTTTAACAAAGTGTTTTTCCTTTTTTGCAGGAAGTACACCAGAAAAACTCAAGTCGAGGCAACACAGGGGGAAGAAATTATAGAATATAGGGATGGAGCGAAGGGACAAATGCCCAGCGGCATGGGAAGAAAAAGGCCAGTGGCCTTACTCGGTGCCCCTGTTGAATGGTTCACTGTAAAATAAACCGGAGGATGCTAACAGTGGTCTGACAAGCTCTTCAAAATGATTTAATCCTGACAAATTAAGTGGTGTTTAAGGGTTTGATAAGGGATCTTGTGATTATTTTATACACTGCACTATTCCCTATCGGGAGGAATACTTTGTTAATGAAATGTAACAGACTAGTTTAGCTGCTAAGACACAAACAGAATGGTATTTTACCTCCATGTGTGAGCTGCAGCATCCCCTGGCTCCAGGAAAGTTGGGAATGTATCTGGGCTTCAGCCAGTCACAGAGTGGCAGACTGTGTCTGAGAATGAATGGTGCATCCTGTCCCCTGAACTCTGTGGAGGTAAATTTTTTTCTCCAAGTGAGTGGATTCAATTACTCGTTTGGAAACACAGGATACGTTATCTCTGGCCACAATTAACAGTTACTGCCCCACTTAATCTGATTATCTCAGCATCTTTAAAGTTTGTATTTTTATGCACCATATCAGACTGAGGAGAATTATAAAAGAGTAAAACACGGTTTGCTTTAAGGACAAAAACCAGATGTTTCATCATTACACATTGTTATAATAATTTTACCTTGAACCCAAGTCAAATCCCTACTTCTCAGTGGCTGAAGTCAGGGTTTCCTGTTTAAATGGAGTCGCTAGAAGGTTTGAGTCCAGTCCAAATCCTTCCTAAGCCTCAGGAAATGTTGAGATCCTGAGGGCTGAGTCCACAATCCGAACACTTGTACAACAACAGCTCGAGCACCATTAGAGGGGATGTTGATGAAGGTGGAAATTACAGTAGGTCCTAGAAAAATAAGATTGTGCAAAAACAAAGAATTAAATTAACTAGAAGCAAATTGAATGAAGGTTTTGGGGCTAGTCAGTGCACAGTGAATGTGTGTTTGGCAAAAATGGGTCATTTGGCAAAATCAAAGTGCATTTGGCCAAAGTGAGTGGAAAAAGTCAAATAGGGACAATCGAGCAACATTTTAGTCCGAAGATAGGCCCACGTTCAAGGTTTAAGCGCACGTCATGAAGGTTTAGTCGCTTCAAATCAACAAATGCTCTAAAATAACCCCACCAGGATCAACTGCAGAAAAGTGTTTTCTTGATCCCAATCAATTCAATTCAACTTTATATAGCGCCAATTCACAACAAAGTCATCTCAGGGCACTTTACAGAATAAAGTCAAGATTATAAAGATATATAAAGAGAACCCAACAATTCCCCCTGGAGCAAGCCATAGGCAACAGTGGAGAGGAAAAACTCCCTTTAACGGAAGAAACCTCCAGCAGAACCAGCCTAGGGTGGACGGCCATCTGCCTCGACCGGTTGGGGTGAGTGGAAAGGGGAGAGAGAAAAGAACAGAGCAACAAAAAGCAACAACAAAACATCGGGCAGATTGGTAGGACCAGTAGCTGCACGCTGGAAGACACACAGCTTCAAAGCCGGGGGACACCTGCAGAAAGGGACAGAGAGAGGGGGACAGAGGAGGACAAAGACAACTACGGGAGAGAACACACAGAGTTAACAACATACAGTGGTGACAATTGCGGGGTGAGAGGAGAGGAGAGATGGTCAAGAGGAGGAAAGGAGCTCAGTGCATTGGGGGTTGGGTCCCCCAGCAGTCTAAGCCTATGGCAGCATAACTATAACTAACTATATGTTTTATTAAAGAGGAAGGTTTTAAGCCTAGACTTAAAAGTAGAGAGGGTGTCTGCTTCCCAAATCTGAACTGGGAGCTGGTTCCACAAGAGAGGATCTTGATAGCTAAAGGTTCTACCTCCCATTCTACCTTTGGAAATTCTGGGAACCACAAGTAGGCCTGCATTCTGAGAGCGAAGTGGTCTACTGGGATGATATGGTGCTATGAGGTCTTCTATATATGATGGAGCCTGACCATTCAGAGCTTTATATGTAAGAAGCAGGGTTTTAAATGCTATTCTAGATTTAATGGGAAGCCAATGGAGAGAAGCTAGTGAAGGTGAAATATGATCTCTCTTGCTAGTTCCAGTCAGCACTCTTGCTGCAGCATTTTGGATTAATTGCAGGCTCTTTAGGGAGTTACTGGGGCATCCTGAAAGTAGGGAATTACAGTAGTCCAACCTAGAAGTAACAAATGCATGGACCAGTTTTTCGGCATCACTTTGAGACAGTTTGACTTCTGTTACTGCTGTGTGATTTTAAATTGAAGGACGTTTTATTTTTTCTAGAGTTACTGGGGAATAGAAAGAAGAGAGGAGAGAAAGTCAGGATGCTACAGAAACATGGAGAAAGGAAAGAAAATCCACAGAAACTGTTCTGCTCCATCTTACAGTTTTTAACATGCAGAATCAAACAAGTTTAATGTAGAATATTGGAACTTGTTATATATTAACTGACAGTCAGGAAACAGGGACAAACACAACTCTGTTCATTTCACAAGTTTGTATAAACACTAGTAACAGTATCAGATAGTTTCAGTTGTGATCAGCTGAGAAACAGCTATAATTCAAATACAGGACTCCATAAAAAGTTATTAGGTGAAAGCTGTAGTAGCAGCAGAGAAGAGCTGCAGGAGAAGGACAGAGATCTCAACAGGGATGGGTTCTGACAGCCGGTTCCAAATTAGATCCAGACCCACCTTGAAGAAACAGCAGTCTCCAGTGTGAATTCATAAAACTCTTTGGTCAACTGATTTCCCTTCTTCAACCTTTGGTTAACTTTGTTTCATTTATCGGGTCTCTTTTTGTTCTCTCTGATATGACATAAAAAAGCCAAATAAAAATATGGAAACAAAGAATGTTGTGTACGAAAGAGGCCATGAAGCCTCTATATTAGTGGGACTGAGGGGCCACGGTGGCCCGTGTGCCCTCATCCGATCTAACGGAGCTCTGAACTCATTCATCTGATAACTGATGACTCTAATCAACAACAGCTTTGTACAGTTACAGTCACAATGAAAACAATTCCTGTTCACTCAGTAATGTTAGACATGTCTGTCACAGATGTATTGAGGAGAATGATGGGCACATTGAAGCTGTTCATTTAGGAGAACTCCTCATAAAACCTCTGTGCTACATGGAAGTTAGAATATACTGTAGAATTTAATATTACTGCCTTATTAACGCTGCATGGTAACGTGAACATTCTTACTAACTTTGGCCTAACATTCTCTCCATCTGTGGCTCTTTTTTAGAACAGAAAATGTCAGTCGAGCTGTAAGAAAACTCAACTCATAGGGCCAGGGGCAATTCTAGGGGGGTACGGGGGAACATAGCTAGCGGGGCCCAAAGCAATGCTGGTCATTCTGCTCATTATAATGTCAGAAGAATAAAGGTGTTGCACCTGTTAGAAAAAATAGGAGTGGTCTATTTATTAGTCACTGAATTAAAAATCATTATCAATATTTTTTTTTTGCCTCTCAAAAAGAAAAGATAGTTTTCCTCACAGCGATGGGAAAAATTAGTGAAGTTGCTTATTGATAACTCCCCATAGCTATCCGATAATAAAACTATCAAAAGCACGGTGTCATATGAGACATCATACTCAATAATAATAAAATAACATTACACACTCATGATTGTGTACAACAGCACAGCTGCTGAAAACATTCATAGAGAAAACATTGCTAACTGTTGACTTTGAATAGACATGATTGTGTTTACTTGGAAAGAGAATATTTTTATTTTTTCTCAATATTTCCATTGCAAATTTGGTCTTTAATTTTAAACTCAATTACAATTACAGTGTCGTTCAAAACAGTACAATGTGACTAACCAGAATAATCCAGGTTTTTAGTATATTTTTTATTGCTACATGGCAAACAAGTTACCAGTAGGTGCAGTAGATTGGAAACCCTCAGCTAAAATGATCTCCAATGCCTTACAATGGAGCGAAACCAGAGAGACGTGGAAGAAAACGGAAGACAAATATCAAAATGGATCAAGAATAACAATGGCAAAGGCTGCCAATGATCAGCTCCAGGATGATCAAAGACAGTCTGGAGTTACCTGTAAGTACTGTGACAGTTAGAAGACGTCTGTGTGAAGCTAATCTATTGTCAAGAATCCCCACAAAGTCCCTCTGTTAAAAAGCCATGTGCAGAAGAGGTTACAATTTGCCAAAGAACACATGCGCTTTTCTACCTATTGGCACTCAAAGCACTTTACACTTCTTCTTATTCACCCATTCACACTCACAATCACACACACACACACACTTATACACCGATGGGGGAGCTGCTATGCAGCTAACCAACACTCACCAGGAGCAACTAAGTTGGGGTTCAGTGTCTTGCTCAAGGACACTTCGACATGTGACCGGAGAAGCCAGGGATTAAACCAATAACTGTGAGATTGGTGGATAACCATTCTACCTTCCTGCGCCAGTCGCCCATCAACTGGCCTAAAGAGAAATGGAGGAACATTTTGTGGACTGATGAGAGTAAAATTGTTCTTTTTGGGTCCAAGCGCCACAGACCGTTTGTGATACGACCCCCAAACTCTGAATTCAAGCCACAGTATACAGTGAAGACAGTGAAGCATGGTGGTGCAAGCATCATGATATGGGCATGTTTCTCCTACTATGCTGTTGGGCCTATTTATTGCATACCAGGGATCATGGATCAGTTTGCATATGTCAAAATACTTGAAGAGGTCATGTTGCCTCATGCTGAAGAGGACATGCCCTTGAAATGGTTGTTTCAACAAGACAATGACCCCAAACACACTAGTAAACGAGCAAAGTCTTGGTTCCAAACCAACAAAATTTATGTTATGGAGTGGCCAGCCCAATCCCCTGACCTTAATCCAATCGAGAACTTGTGGGGTGATATCAAAATGCTGTTTCTGAACCAAAACCAAGAAATGTAAATTAATTGTGGAAAGTTGTTAAAGAATCATGCAGTGGAATAACAGCTGAGAGGTGCCACAAGTTGGTTGACTCCATGCCACACAGATGTGAAGCAGTTTTAAAAAACTGTGGTCATACAACTAAATATTAGTTTAGTGATTCACAGGATTGCTAAATCCTAGAAACAAAAACGCTTGTACAAAATAGTTTTGAGTTTGTACAGTCAACAGCAGACACTGCTATTTTTTTGAACACACCCCTTTCAACTAATTGCCCAATTGCACAGCCTTACGAGTGAGCATATCATGAATGCTGGGTCTTGTTTGTTTTCTGAGAATCTACTGCACCTACTGGTAACTTGTTTGCCACGTAGCAATAAAACAAATATACTAAAAACCTGGATTATTCAGGTTAGTCACATTGTACTGCTATTATTGTGAATAATACTGTAGCTGCATTACACTTTGGACCAATGACATCTGCTTGTTCATTGTTACACTCTGATAAAGGCAGTTTTTGCCATAAATTTTTAGCTGCTTGTGACCGCTTCCATTTTCTTGGCAAGTTTAAAAAAAGATTTAATACAAAGCTGTCTGCATACACTTTCAGGTAAACAAAGATAATAGTTTGTGTGCTGCTAGTAATAAAAGTACAAAGTATTAAGAGTAATATGATATACCAGTATGGAAATACCAAGTTTTTTAAAATCACAATAAAAGGATGATAAAAATATATGGCTTTGTGCATGCACCTACAAGTTATTAGAAACAATGGCACATGTGCCAACCAAAAACAGGTAAAAACTTGGGCATACCCCGAACCATGTGATGAGAAACTGGGGCGTGCCCCACACAATTTAAGGAGAAACTGGGATGTACAGCTGCCCCATGATGCAATGCTTCACATGTTACAGTGTTGTCTCTATAGCTCCACTGGGCGACCTGCAAATTATTTTTATTGTTTTGTTTGAGTGCTGTCGCTTCTACAGTGTTCAGAGCTGCAGATTTGGCGATGGCTGCAGCAGCTGGCTTTCAGCAATCACACGCATTTTCTGTGGGAAATGCCCATTCTAGCTATTATCATGATCTCTTCTGGAAACATTTGAAAAGATGAGTGGGAATTATGAAATATTTGTGTGGGCATCTCACTTGGATCAAGATCTACCTGTGCATCATAAAGTTAAAGCATTAGCACAAAGTAGAGTTCAAATTCCAAATATTTAAGGTAAATGAAACAAAACATTCAAACAATATTTAAGGATGAAGCCAGCACTTGTTGAACATGCATTTGAAAGCCTGAGGAAAATGTTAACCTGAAGTTTTAAGACTGGGTAAAGCGTTAAACTCAAGACATTGTTCAGAAGAACAGCGTGTAATATGCTTTTAATAAAGATTAAAAGGAGAACACACAGATGAGTACTTAGCACTGACTTGTTGATTGGAGAGGCAGAGTCTGGAGGAGGTAGGGATCTAGGGAATACCTATAAAGAGGTGCAAATAATTATAGTCTGTTCAGCTAAAATGATCTCCAATGCCTTAAAATGGAGCGAAACCAGAGAGACGTGGAAGAAAACGGAGGTCAAGACACACTCCAGAAACTTCCACACAGCGGGTACAGTGCAGGCAGGGGCACATTAGGAACAAATTAAATATGACCCAAACTTGGGTTTGTGCACTCGCCATGACACTGACCCTGATTTCCAGAGTGCATCCCTCACCCCAGACATCCCTGATCCCAAGTTTGGTTTCCCTCCCCCTGAAAAAATTGGGCTGTTAATCCATGAAAAATTGGGCTCTCACGTCCCTGCAACACACTTGAAACCGAATTTTCAATTTGGTTTTCGAACATGGATTACAGACAAATGTTTATTTTTACTTGCCATTTTTGCCTTAGCAAGAGCATGCTTGGGTTTGTTTAAGCTCATGCCTCTGTTGCAATGTTTCGGAGGATTTTTCTCCTTCTTAAGGCACTGAGGTTGAGCTGCACTGTCTGTGTGCTTTCAGGTCCCTGCCTTTATATAGTGCTGGGGTGCCCAATACATCGATCGCGATCCACCGGTCGATCGCAAAGTTAGTGTGGGTAGATCGCATGGAATTAACAAAGTAGGCGTCAGCCCACCACCTGTCCTCAATATGAAATTTATCACTTGATTGACGTACAGGGCAGCCAGTCTGACATCTGATTTTTTCTGACACACGGGTCACCGCGAGTGTGCATGCATACAATGGCACCATGTGCTGAAAAACTCTAATAAACTAGAGAGATAGACTATGCATCCCTGGCTGATTCTATTCAGTGCAAGTCATCAGAGTAAGGTAATGATAAAAAATGTACAGAGTTGTATTGTGCAATATGTGTTCATGTAGTTATGCAAGCTACACCAACAAATTTTGTGCATATAAAGAATTCTCGATATATTCATAAATAAATATATGTTTTGTATTTTTTTTAGTAGGTAGATCATTTTGAATTGGTCATTTTATAAGTAGCTTACAAGCCAAAAAAGTGTGGTCACATATAGTGTGAGTGGGTGGAGTCTTTTTTTCGTCTTCTCGTGTTCCCAGTTTTGTCCAGTTTGACTTAATTTGATCTGTTTTTGTCTGTTTTGACCTAGCGTATACATGTCCATTAAATTAAAAAATTTAAAGTGTGTGTTTTTCTTATTATGTTGACCTTTGTCATCCATTAATAAAGCCTACCCGAGATGGTTAGGGTCTTGTACAGACAATCTGGGTTTTTTAATGGTTATACATGACATATTGAATGCAAAGCCCAACGTTGCTTTTGCAATCATGCATGGCAATGCATTTGTATTGAGTCCAGCATTCCAGTATAGTCCAGTATGCCTTTATTACCCAGCTTTTGAAGCCCAGCATTCCTGTTTTAACGAATGCAATTGTAATTCTTTTACAGCTGCTCTGTGGCAATACACTGGTTTAAGGTAACCCTTATATCTAAGATTTGGGTCTCTTGTTCATACAAGAGTGCAAACTTTCTTTATTAATAAAATTGTAGCTATTTGAGAAAAAATTCATCAGATCCTCCCGCCAAATATTACAGATAGATCTTCATGTACAACATTGCTAGAATCATCAATAAGGCCCCAATCCCTCTTAGACTGCTTTTTACCCATAGATCTTGCTGAGTCAACTTCAATTATTATCTCATCTAAACCAACAACCTGTCTGCTAGACCCTATTCCAACTAGACTGCTCAAGGAAGCTTTACCCTTATTAGATATGTTTGCATTAGATATCAATCTAGCTTTAGAAACAGGTTATGTACCACAAGCCTATAAGGTAGCTGTAATAAAACCGCTACTTAAAAAACCCTGTCTTTACTGAGGTGTTTTAGGCAATTACAGACCAATATCTAATCTGCCCTTTATTTGTAAAATACTTGAAAAAGTAGTTGCAAAACAATTATGTGACCACCTTCATAGGAATAATTTGTATGAAGACTTTCAGTCAGGATTTAGAGCTCATCATAGTACAGAAACAGTACTGGTAGAAGTCTCCTTTAAGCAGCATTATTAGAAAACACTTCATACATTTCCATTGCTATGCTTATGATACCCAGCTATAGCTATAGCTCTATATATTATATATATCTATATCTATCTATATCTATCTATCTATCTATCTATCTATCTATATATATATATATATATATATATAGAACCAGATTGAAAAAAAAATAAGTTAATCAAGCATCAAGACATAAACGTCTGGATGTCCAACCATTATTTACTTCCAAACTCAGACAAAACTGAAGTCATAGTATTTGGGCCGAATAATCTCAGAAATATGCTGTCCAACCATATTGTTACTCTAGATGGCATAAGTCTGGCCCCCAGTACTCCTGCAAGGAACCTTGGAGTTATCTTTGACCTGGATTTGTCCTTTACCTCACCTATAAAACAAATCTCTAGAACAACCTTCTTCAACCTACGGAACATTGTCAAAATTAGGAGCATCCTGTCTCAAAGTGATGCCAAAAAACTAGTCCATGCATGTTACTTCTAGGTTGGACTACTGTAATTCTCTTCTTTCAGGATACCCCAGTAACTCCCTGAAGAGCCTGCAACTAATCCAAAATGCTGCAGCAAGAGTGCTGACTGGAACTATCACGAGAGATCATATTTCACCTTCACTAGCTTCCCTCCATTGGCTTCCCATAAAATCTAGAATAGAATTTAAAACACTGCTTTTTACATATAAAGCTCTGAACAGTCAGGCTCCATCATATATAGAAGACCTCATAGCACCATATCATCCCAGTAGACTACTTTGATCCCACAATGCAGGCCTACTTGTGGTTCCCAGAATTTCTAGAGGTAGAATGGGAGGCAGAGCCTTTATCTATCAAGCGCCTCTCCTGTGGAACCAGTTCAGATTCGGGAAGCAGACACCCTCTCTACTTTTAAGTCTAGGCTTAGAACCTTCCTCTTTGATAGAGCTTATAGTTAGTTATAGTCATGTTGCTATAGGTTTAAACTGCTGGGGGATCCACCCCCCAATGCACTGAGCTCCTTTCCTCCTCTTACCCCACAATTGTCACCAGTGTATGACATTAACTGTGTGTTTTCTCCTGTAGTTATCTTTCTCCTTCTCTCTGTCCCTTTCTGCAGGTGTCCCCGGGCTTTGAAACTGTGTGTTTTCCAGTGTGCAGCTACTGGTCCTACAAACCTGCCCGATGTTTTGTTGCTCTTTTCTTTTCCCTCTCCACATTCCACTCACCCCAACCGGTCAAGGCAGATGGTCGCCCACCCTGAGCCTGGTTCTGCAGGAGGTTTCTTCTTTTAAAGGGAGTTTTTCCGTCTCCACTGTTGCCTAGGCCTAGGCGGAATTGTTGGGTTATCTCTATACATATTTGTAGTCTTGACTTTATTCTGTAAAGATCCTTGAGATTACTTTGTTGTGAATTGGCGCTATATAAATAAATTGGAATTGAATGGAATAGATTACATTGGATTTGTAATTAATATCTGTAATATATTATTGTAGATACTAAACTAGGAAGCTCTAGTGATTTATATTGTTTATTTAGAAAATATTACCTTACATGCTAAGCTAGAAAGAATTAAACAATAAAGCTTGAATAATTTATAGTCAATATTTGGAGACTGGACTTGAAAGAGTTAGTGACAATGTTAAATTTGGGAAAGTAAATCATTTGTAATTTGTCACTACTTTAGGTATATATAGCTTGAAAGAATGTATCATTAGAATAATAATTAGAAATTATAATACACTGATTAAATTGGTCATACATTTTGTTTTTATCTATGCTATTGGATCTTAGATCTCCCAATGTCCTGTTGTCCTGCAACAGATCACCCTGCAATGTCCTGCAGGGTGATCTCTTCTAATGAAAATACTTCTTGTCTGAAAGGTCAATTTATACAGTCAACCAGCTCATTTCTTATTGCATAAATAGCAACCCTTTATGAATGTGATTGCCATATTCTCTTTCTGGATAAATGTAAGTAAAAAAAAAACAACTATTTGGAATACCCATTCACATTAATAGTATTAGGTAAAAGATTTCATAGTACCAATCATCCGATTAGACCACTTCAACTGCAGAACTATTGTGGTTCCCAGAGTTTCCAAAAGTAAAATAGGAGGCAGAGCTTTTAGCTATAAAGTCCCTCTCCTGTGGAACCGTCTCCAAATCCCAATTAAGGGGGTGGACTGTTATGGAAAATCAAGCATGATTAAATTATTGCATTTTACTCTTAGCATTTTACCTAGTTATAATGGCAACGTGTACTCTGTGTACTTTGGAAGGATGTTTAAAATGTTGTTCAAACTTTGTCTCATATACAAGTTTTGTCTTGAACTGCTCCAAGGTCAGTTATTGTTTAACAACAGACCATTCCACACTGTAGTGACCCAGAGTCACTCCATGCTCACAGGTGCTTATCAAAGTGCTGAAAAGGGAAAAGGTTTCCATAATAGGAGAAAAGGGCTGGGAGCAGTAGCTTGAGGGTGGAGAATGTTCTGCACAGGAACAGAAAGTTATAAAACTAATGTGTGATGTATGAAGTTTAGAACTGCATAGGATGGAGACTTGAAACTCTGTCAATGTACTTCTCTCTTGCAAGATAGTAAAACCCTAAAAGACATCCTGGATGTTGAAGCTTCTATATTAATTACACTCGAGGTATCTAAGACCAGATGTCATTTTTGCCATGACAATTTGGAGTTGTCGGCAGGATTTCTGAGTGGTCACCAGAGGAGCCAGAGTGAACAGTGGTTTGCATGCACCCTGGAAAAGAAAAACAAACTCCAGTCTAAACCTCCACTGAAAGAATCAGTGTAGAAGTGGAGAACTGAACACAGCAACTCCTATGGTGACTACCGCCAGATTTACGAACTAAAAATAAAAACTGGTCAGCATGGATACCGGGTGAGTTGTAAAGAAGTTCCTCAATAAATTTTGTTGAGCTCAAGTTGCAAGTCTTCGATGAATTAATCGGAGTAATAGGGCGACTCTTAATCAATTGGAGAGTATAAAGGACGTTGACAGCTAAGTGTAATCAAGAACTCCTAGTTAGTTGGGGAGTATAAAGGTATAAAGGCTTCGCCAAGTTGGACGAAGGGCCCAACAAATAAAGCTAGTGTATTGGGAGCTTTCAAAAGATACCGTCACAGAAAGGTCTGCGTTAAAGGCCATGCACGGAGTCCCAGGGGAAACCAGGGAAGTAAGGGGGCTTGGACCCTGCAGGGTCCGATTATTGAGATTATGAAAACCAAGTATGGTGACATTTATTAGGGGAAAAAGGGACCAAATGAATCATTTGTCTCACTTTGCCTTCTAAGTTTTGTCATTCTCAAGACCTGATCCCCAGTTATTACAGGGCAGAGCAGTTTGAACAGGACAGGTCCAAAAGTAAAATTAAGAGTTTTTGCATCACCTTACTGGAAGTATGGCAAGAAGTGTGCACAGTCGGAACATGCCCTAGGAATTAAGTGAAAGAGAATGGAAAAAAAAAAAGAGGGCAAAGAGACAGCAGAGAAAACAGAATACTCCAAATGTTAGGATTCTGAAAAGTATGGTGACAAAAGTCGTAAATGTTTGAAGCTTTTGATTGAGCATTTTGGTTTTCCTCGTGGAGGTTGCTTTATTAAAATAAGCCAACAAAATTAGAGGAAAAATTGTTAAATCAAGAAAAGAAACTGAAGGCTAAAAATGTCACAAAAAGACGTACAGATGTGTAACTTATATAATGTTAAATATGTGAACAATGAAAAATGAAGTACAGTTTAGGGAAAGAAGGTGCCACCACAACCACCACTGCAAGGACACCATGAACGAGTGCAACGGCAACCACCACATCTCCGTCCTCATCCCTTTCTGCAATTACATCATCAGCCTCATTTCTGACCACTGCAGGAGGGAACATTGTGCAAAGGGCTGTCCCTCTGGATTTGAGGAGGACATAGACCCAGAGATTGTCCTGAGAAGTCATCGTCAGTGGCAAACTGAGGGGAGGCGGAAAAGCCGGTGCCCCAGGGACAGTTGCTGCTCACTGACCAGACGGAGGGAGGCAATGCACACTGACACACACTTGCAATGAAGACATGCTTACACACACACACACACACACACACACTGATTTGCAAACTGCAATGAAGAAATGCTTGCTCAGACAAGCACTGACCATTTGCCAGACAAATGAAAACTGCCTGATAAAGCTCACACAAGCTGGAATAAATTTGGATTCGATTGAGCAATCTGTTTTATATCAGAGGTTTAAATGCTGAGGGAGAAAGTAAATTTCCTGAATACACTCTGAAAGTAAATGTCAAGGTGAATTTTTTGCGAGGCAGTGGAGCAACTCAGTATTAAAAGTAACTGTAGTTGCAAAATGAGTAGTGTACATGTTGGGGTTTCTGGAAAACCCCATCAGTATCACAATTAGGGCAAAGGTGGACCTAAGTGAGGAGAAAAAAAAAACAACAAAAAGTAAATAAAAACAGAAATCGCTCCCAACAGGAGGGTACAAAGAAAAACACGACAGGTAAAAGAAAACACTGGGTTACAAACAAGGACACCACATGTCTTAAGAACCCTCTAACTAAAACGCTACACACCAGCCTAAACTAAAACAGAAAACCAGACTAACACTAGGAAGAGACTAGGGATAAATTAACTTCTGTTCATTTATCCTGTTCATTTATCCCTTAACTGTCCCTGGGGCACACCAAACAAAATAAGACATGGCTGTGAAACAAACTGCTAAACCAAAATGAACACATGGGAAAAGGACTAAGAAAACTAACAAACATAAACACACCAAACCTCAGACCAAAAGTTGCTTGGGACTAGAGTCCAATTCACAGGAGTCAGGATTACTCGGGTCAGGTAAAGCCAGAGTCCGGTGTGTTTGCAAGGAGAGAGATGGTGATCTGGCAGGGGACTGTGGGTAAGGCTGGACCTAAATACTGAGGGGAACAGGTACAAACAATAAAGAGGGATAATGAAAAGTAAAGTTAAAGGACAGGACTAGGAATTGGAAGTGGGGAAAAGGGGGCTACAAAATAAAAGTCCAAAGGCAGATAGTGTAACTGAGTGCCAGATCGTGACAATAAGACTATTTGACTCGGTCATTGCCATGTGCAAATTTTCAAGATCGATCTTTTAAAAATGCATTCATTTTGTCAAAATTATGCCCCATGAATTTGACATATCTAATGATTAAGTTGTGGATCTATTTGTGTTCAATAATTCAAAAAAGTACAAACCCACCATGATGAATTATAGCCCTGATTCTCTGTTATATGTGTATGAATGGAAGCTGCAGCAGTCTGTCTTGTCTTGTTCATGTCAGAAGGTGATTTACATTGTACAGCACATTTTTCACATGGCCCTGATGTTCCTCATGAACAAAGAGGGGATTCAGTAAAGTTTAAGAAAGTGACTGCAGTGTTTTTGTATTGGTCTTATCACTTATGTGTGGTCTCTCTGAATGAGGAACAAAACTCTTTCTATCACGTTCTAAATGCTTTTCCCCATATTTTCATTAGCTAAATCAGAATAGGATAGGTGGGAAAATTTAGTCTATTTTGTCAAAAGTGTTCTTCTGTGCATGGTTGGTAAATGGTCTGCACCTATATAGCGCTTTTCTACCTATTGGCACTCAAAGCGCTTTAAACTGCTTCTTATTCACCCATTCGCACTCACAATCACACACACACCAATGGGGGGCTGCTATGCAGCTGGCCAACATTCACCGGGAGCAAATAAGTTGGGGTTCAGTGTCTTGCTCAAGGACACTTCGACATGTGACCAGAGGAGCCGGGGATTGAACCAACAACTGTGAGATTGGTTGACAACCGCTCTACCTTCCTTAAGGTTGAATCAATCATTTATTTCTGTTTTGCATGCTTGTGCCTGAGCAGAAAACACACACACTTTTTTCCTTATCAGAAATAGTGGGGTTAGGATCAGATGAGCTAATGATTCTTTCCTGTGTGAATCAACTAATATTTTATATTTCATAGTAAAAGGGCATGAAGCTGTCCTTGAACTAGAGTAGGTCACATGATAAAATACCCTGACATCACAGTGAGCCTTAATGTAACCTGTGATAACCTGTAAATGAAAAAAAAAGCTCTAAAACAAAAAGCCAATCAGTTTTTTGTCTTGTGAATATTCACTGAAAAAGGTGCGTGATAGTGGAAAGTGGAGATTTGTTCAGGATTTGTGAGCAGTAAAAAGAAAAAACATGTTGTCTTCTGCTTTGTTTCAAATGTATTAGCAGGTGAAGGACATTCTTCCTTTTCCAAATGAAAGATTTCGGACCCTTCCAAATGATGCACACAACCACACAGCAGTGAAAGACGTGGATACACGGCACCTACTGAAGGAAGGGGCCAAAGCCTGTGCACGACACTCTCCAGAGGGCAGGAGCCTTGAGGGAGCCAGGGAGGCAGTTGGAGGAGAACACTCACTAAGTCACTCACACTTAAGCTTCTCCCAGTGATAAGGAGGATGAGTGCAAGTGTGCGTGCCTGCACTCTGAGTCCCCAAGCTCTCGAGAGCTTCTGTTCTGGAGAACAGAATGAGACTCCTTGTCCCAGGGATATTGCTGATTTTGCAGGTGTTGTCTTATGCCATGTGTAAGAGGTCTAATTATGCGAGTCACAGAGGGCCATGACTCATCAGATGGCATTTATTACTATAACATCTGCAAAGAATTTAGTTCCTCTTTTACGACCTGATGTTGACCTGTACACAGATTCTAGTGATGAAAATCAATATGTGTAAATATTCTATTTACTTTCTAATCTCTGTTTAGTTCTGTACCCAAGTGATGTCTATGTCACACAAAAACAGTGCCTGAATTTCCAATACAACGTTAAGAGGATATATATTGAATCTTTATAAATTTGTACATCTGATGACTTCAGTTGTGTGTCTTGTAATTAAAATGTAATCAAAAGGAGGAAATTCTGATGGAAAATCAAGTATGATTAAATTATTGCATTTTACTCTCAGCATTTTACCTAGTTGTAATGGCAACTTATACTCAGTGTAGTTTTGAAGTATGTTTAAAAAACTTTGTCTCATATACATGTTTTGTCTTGAAGTGTTTGCAGAACTGCTCCAAGGTCAGGTATCGTCTAACAGCAGACTATCCCACACTGTAGTGACCCAGAGTCACTCCATGCTCACAGGTGCATATCAAAGTGCTGAAAAGGGAAAAGGTTTCCATAAAAGGAGAAAAGGGGTGGGAGCAGTAGCCTGAGGGTGGAGAATGTTCTGCCCAGCAACAGAAAGTTATAAAACTAATGTGTGATGTATGAAGTTTAGAACTGCATAGGATGGAGAATTGAAATTCTGTTGATGTTCTTCTCTCTTGCAAGATAATAAAACCCTAAAAGACATCCTGGATTAAGACCAGATATTGTCATTTTTGCCATGACACCCTCTCTGCTTTTAAGACTAGGCTTAAAACCTTCCGTTTTGATAAAGCTTATAGTTAAAACTGCTCAGTCAAACCGAAATAACTCTTAGTTATTATGCTATAGGTTTAGACTCTTGGGGTAACCCCCAAGTGCAATGAGCTCCTCTCCTCTCTCTATACATTTATATGTCACCACTACATGTCTTTAACTTTGTCTTGTCTTCCTTCTTCTCTGTCTCCCGCTCTCTGTCCCTTTCTGCACGCGTCCCGGGGTTTTTAGCAGTATTTTCCAGTGTGCAGTTACTGGTCTTGCCAACCTGGCAAGTGTTTTGTTGTTGCTTTTTGATGGTCTTTTCTTTTCTCATTCGACTCACTACAACTGGTCAAGGCAGATGGCCGCACACCCTGAGACTAGTTCTGCTATAAGTTTAAAACCTCTTTTAAAGTTCCATTAAAGGAGGTTTTACTCTCACTAACAAATTCCAAGACATGTGTCTGTTTGAATAAGCAGCCTTTTTGTTTTTCAGCCTTCTTTTGTTTGGAGTGCTTTTATGTATGACAGAGTGCCTTCAACAGCTGATGCAAGTATAAATAATTTTTGTTGTTTTGTTAAATGTCATATGTAAGTGATGTGTGTATTTCATTTGTTAGTTCAATTTAGTTGTTTTAAGACAGTTGTGTGTGATTATGAATCAATATGATAACTGTTTTTCTTTCTGTCAAACAAAAACATACATAAGTACCCATGTAAAGAAGACCACTGGTTGTAAAATCTACAGATGTATTTGCAGGTTTCCTTAGAGAGACATACACAGACAGATTCATCCATTTGTGGAGAAATTAAAGAGGAGCCAGGTTCATCAGTGAGTACATATAATTTAACTGCTGAACACACACACAGTTTTCACAAAATTTCAATTACATTTTTAAAAAAGATTTTCATCAGAAGAAAATATTTAAAATGATATATAGTCACAAGTTTGTGCTTCAGTATTTAAGATAGCAATATTAAAATAAAATGTATGTTCAATTTAATTTTTAATAACATAACAGAATGCATTTAAATAGAAGTTGAAATTTACAACTCATTCATAAATCTTTGCTGGGGCACATGTCCTTGAGCAAGACACTGAACCCCAACTTAGTTGCTCCCAGTGAGTGTCGGCATGCTGCATAGCAGCTCCCCCATCAGTGTGTGAGTCTGTGTGTGAATGGGTGAATAAGAAGCAGTGTAAAGCACTTTGAGTGCCAATAAGTAGAAAAGAAGAGACCATTTACCATTTACCATTCATTGCTGCCCTGCCCAGCATGGTTTTCGGTTACAGAAGAGGAGTTCTTCTTTTGATGACGTGTTGTCTGCTTTTGCACCACCACCAGTAAGTAAAGAACACAAATAAATAAAATTTGTAAGCAATTGTACAGTATATTAGCAGAAGTGCAGATAAATACCTTATCTAGTGCTTGATACATAAATGTAGTTATTCCTGTTTACAATCATTGCGTATAATAATCCAAACAGGGAAAACGCAGGAAATTAACATACCCCGTGAATTTGACTGTCTCCTGAAAAATCTTTTTCAAAAAGAGCTCGAGAAAGAAATCATCACACACAAGAGGGTAAGTTTTGTTCTTGTATGCCTTACTAACACCGTCTTCTTATTTCCACAATGTATAGCTTTTATGCTACTACCTTTTCATACTATCACAAGATAAACTGGGCTGAGGTTATACAATTCTTCAAGTCTTCAACTGTTGTAATATTTAAACCCTAAAAATAGATATATATTATTATACTGAAGTATCCTCATTTATATAAATTATGACCAACTATAGATTAAAGAAGTGCTCAGAGAGTCAGTAGAACTGGTGGAGGCAGCAAAGGAGCTGAATCTTACTTTGGAAAATATTCACACAAGGCTAAGGAAGCTCTGCTAAATCTCCCAGATTTCTACAGGAAGGACTGCTGGAATTGAGGTATTGTAGGAAAACATTTCACACTATATAATCCATTATGGTTGTTTTAGACACAACCCCAATTCCAAAGATGTATGGAAGATGTGTTAAACAAAATAAAAACTAAATGCAAGGATTTGCAAATCTCATCAACCCATATTTTATTCACAATGGAACATTGTGGCCTTGTCCACTACGCACAGAGATTCCTCCTGATTCTCTGAATTAGTTGTAAAATGCTTCTCCATTTGTTTTGGATTTGCCACAATTACTTTTCCAGCCTTTTGTCGCCCCTCCTCCAAATTTTTTGAGATGTGTTTCTGCCATCAAATTCAAAATGAGCTAATATTTTCCCTGAAATGGTAAAATGTCACAGTTTCAACATCTGATATTTATGTTCTAACGTGAATAAAATATGGGTTGATGAGATTTGCAAATCAATGCATTCTGTTTTTATTTACGTTTTACACATTGTCCCAACTTCTTTGAAATTTGGGTTGTACATAATGATTGGGTAAAGATGAAATATTTCAGGAATGTTTCATATTTCCTCATAGTCCAGGATTTCTTTATTATAGGGTTATACCTGATAACATATTCCAACCTTTTGCTCTAACTTTACCAAAGAAGACATGTCCAAGAAGAAACATTTATGCCCACTGTGCTTCATCCCATATGTGGGATTGCGACAGCACTTAATCAAGTGCCATCTTGTAATAAACAGAACAGAATTACATCTGCTTTTGAAATATAGCTGTGGAATGTGAGTCCTCTTTATTGTCTATGGCAAAACATGAATCATAAATCATTAAATTATTAGTTCCATAGTTGTTGTAATTTTATTATTATGATTTTTTTTCCCAGTCATAATGGCAGGTTGGACTGTCCTCTGTGTAAGGTTAAAAACCTTGTAAGGCTGGATAAACATCTGGAACATATCCATATCAAAGTCAAGGTTAGTGCTTGCAATGGTTAAAAATTGACTGAGGAAGTATATGGTAGACATATGCATTTAGTAATGTGTTTTAACATTAATGATTTACCTGCTATTTCAGAAAGATGACTATAAAGACATTATGCAGAAAGCAAAAAAAAAGGGCTAAATTAAAAGCCCTTAAGGAGCTAAGACGGTCCAATCCCCAGCCTTCAATGGTTAGTAAACTGGACCTAGAACAGTTGACCAGTGACAGTGATGAGGAGGGTGAAAGTGAAAGCTGTGAAGAGGAGGGGGATGAGGAGAAAGAGGAAGTGGAGACAACAGAAGAAGACATCCCAGGGCCAAGTAATTCTTCTTTCTCTAGACCAACTCAACCACACATCCTGCACAAGTGTCAGCAATGTGAGAAACTGAAGCAGAAAGTGCACAGCCTGAAGAAAAGACTGAGCGTTTTTCAAACTAAAACCATTGGTTCAACACGGAAAAAGTATCAGAGAGCAGAATTAGACAAAACAACTAAACTTCCCCGCTTAGGTATGTATTTTGTGACAGAGTTGTATGTATTATGTAGATGAATGTTGATCTTACATTAATTTAACCAGCAGATGCTTTTATTCCAGATGTAAGTTTTTCTGGGTATTGAATCCATGATTTTGTTATCTCTGGTTGGGCTATAGGAACTCTGTCTAACACTATGTGTTGGCAACATATAGATATAATGCCACTCACTATTACTGCTTTACTTTTTTACCTGTTACAGAGAAGGTGCTAAAAACATGGTTTCAGCACATTACTGGGCCTGGCAAGAAAAGAAGAAAATGCCAAACAGTGTATCAATCGTATCCACCAATGGGTCTATTTTGTGACAGAGAATAAAGTGCCTGTAATGACTTTACCCTTTTTGCAGAACAGAGAAAAGCTACTTGAGTAAATAATTTAACAATTTTTGTTCACATTTTATTAAACTAAGCAATGATATGTAGCTAATGTGTGTGGGATGTCTCCACTAGATGGGTAGAGAGTCTAAAGAAACATGCTGTAACAACCCAGCTCATCCATATCGGAGATGTGAGGACTTTTTTGAAGTTTCACATTGAAGCACAGCTGCCAGAGGTTAAAACTCCCCGTAAATATTTAAAGGGAGCTATGTATTCACTTCAGTCCATGGGGAGAAACAGCAGAAAGGATTTAAAACCCACAGACAAAATATCCAAATAAAAAAATCCAGTAGGTTTCCCAAATCTCTGTTATGGCAACCTTGCAGAATTGTTTATTGATTGAAAATGTGTAATGTGCAACATTGTTTGTTGATGAATCCAGTTTTGAATGTAGTAAATGCTTCTAATCCAAGTGATTTATAATATTGAACTCATTTTCAATTGTATTTATTTGTGATATCTAGATATTGAAGCTTGGCTTCCATATTGGTTAGCCTCTGGGTCAATTAGCTAAGCTATAGAAGGACAATTTATACAGAAATTACAAATCAATTTCTTTGGACAGTTCTGCTTTTAGACCCTACTAACCTGTGTTTTCCATCTTTCCTTCTCTGCCTGCTAAACTAAATTTGTAATTAGATGGATTAGGTGGAGATACATGAAGTAGCCGATAAATTGTGTAAATGGGGACTGAGAAACAATTTCTGTGCTTGTCTTTCAGATATGCTTGTGAAACCTGCAGACATTATTACATTCTTGCAAAGAGTGCAAAGGGAGATCCCAGCAGCTCTTGGTAAGCACATAGTGAGTGATATTTATGGAATCAATTAGTAGCAGGAGAGCAGTGTGTAACAATATGCGTTTACTTAACAGTAAAACTTGAGAAGGACTCAACAAAGGTGAACCTGGACTGGTTTTATGGTCTCCTTTCTGGATTTATAATTTGTACAACTGGACACCGGAAGGGGGTCATCTTGAACATGACACTGGAGGAGGTGGCCTGTGCAGAGAAGGACAGTTCAGGACGGCGAATAATCCGAGTAAGAAAATGCTGATGGTGTGGTAAACCTATTTCTTTAACTTTAGGTCAGCGGTTAAGCATGGAATTTGGAATTCTTCTTTCTCAGGTCACAATGAAATGAAAAAAGTACATTTTTAAACTATCACTTAGCACTTAAGCATTGATAGCTTTTTCAAATGTAATATATTGCCTAATTCCACAATTCAGTGATGAAATTCTATTTCACTGGGCTACCTTGAGGAGTGGGGGACGAAGGGCATCCGGTGTAAAAAACACTCATGCCAAATCACCATGCAGAACACATTCTGCTGTGGCGGCCCCTGAAGGCACTGATTTACCTGGGTGTAACCAGGGTGTGCACCTTAAACAGGATAGGAAAGTCCTACCTAATCCAGAAGTGTGGATTAATTAGTTTGTGAGGTTGGTATAATTTCCAGTACATGTCAGTGTGGTTTTCTTTGTTGCTTTTATAGGTACAGGAGCATACAACCAAGGAAACATTTGGTCATGCCGTGATTCCCCTTTCAAGGTCTGAGTACAGGTGGTTTTACCGCTTCATGTATAACCGCCACAGATACCCTTGTGGTCAGTCGACACTACTATTCTCAAACAGCAATGGGGGCCCATTGTATGAGGTACTGCACGCATTTCAGAACTGCTGGAAGAAGTTTGGCCTGCCAGGGAATCCAACCTTTTCCCTGATTCGCAACAGCATCAATACTTTTGTAATATGTTTATTTTTCTTCAGATATTAATCCATATTCTGTAGTACTTTTCCATTTATGAAACATAATTTATATTTTCAATTACTGTAGATTAAAGGATCCTTAGGTCAAGACAAAAGATCCAATGTCCGGAGACTGATGTGTCACTCAACAACAACTGCAGAGAACTTTTATGAGGCAGACTTAGACTTTAATGAAGCATTTGAGACACGAAAGAATACAACATTTGCCATTCTTAAAGCAGTAAGAAAGGCAAGCCTAGTCAAAACAAAGAAAGTAGTGATGACACAGACACAGAATCTCACAGCTCTGAAGAACCAAAGGACCAAGATGATGAGCAAGCTTTGAAGAGGAGACAAGAAAAGAGGGCAGGAGTGCAGCATGATGCTGAAACAGGGAAAAAGGACACCACAAAACAGAAAGGAAAGAGGCAATTGAAGCAAAACAGTGACACTTCAGGATGTAGTGAGGACACATCAAGGAAGAGAAGAAAGGAATGCTCTGACAGTGATGAGGAAAGGACCGGCAACAGTAAACAAAACAGTGACAAAGACAAAGACAGTGACGTAATGGATCAATGCAGAACAACTCAATTCGAAGACAGTGAAGACATTAACCTATCATCATCCTCAGAAGATAACACAGAAACATCTCCAAGGCCAAGAGTCAGAGTGACACCTGACACAAAAGAAAATTACAATGAAAATCAAAATGAGGGAACAAAGAAAATACAAGACAAACGGCAAAGTCAACCAAAAAAAGCCATGAGAGCAGAAGAGGGGGACCAAGGCAAGATGCATGCTTTGAAAAAGACAGGACATAAGAGGGTACAAGAGCAGACAGACAATAACCAAAGATGCAGTGAGACCACTACAAGGAAGAGAAAAGTTGACAATGAGGAAGAAAGGGCTGGAAATAGAAAACCAGACAGTCACAAACACAAAGTAAAAGATCCACATGTAGACAGTCAACTTAAAGATGGAGAAGACATTCCAGTTATCCTATCTTCATCATCAGATGATGGCATACAGATATGCACAGTGACTCCAGGCACAATAGAAGAAGACAAGAATAAACAGAATAAAGAAAAGCGAAAAACTCATGATAGACCACAAGAACAGCAAAACAATATAGAAAAAGACAAGACAGACATGACAGTAGATCTAAACAAAGATAAAGAAACCATCACAGAGAATGAAACAAAGATAGAGGAGACAGTATTGACGGGAAAAAAGAAAAAGACACCATCGAGTCCAAGTCCCCCTTCAAAGTATTTCCCAGTAAAAGGACACAAAGGTTCTTCTCCATAGTCTGCAAAGACTTTATTTAGCCCTAGAAGACTTCGTGGCAAAAAGCACCAATCGTTGCAGGTCATTGAACAAACAAACAAAGCATTACAAGAACTTGAACATGAAAGAAAGAGACACACAAGTAAGATACAAGACAAGACACTGAACAAAATTAAATATCCCATGAAAAACAAAACTGATTTGACAAACAAGACAGAAGAACAAATCAAGGAAGGAGAAACTATGAATGACAATGAGGAAGACATAGAAAGGTCAAGAGACAAAGACTTAACAGACACAATAACACAAGAAAACACAGTTAATCAGAAGTCTTCCAGAAAAGAAGAAACAGAGACTACAAAGGCCGACTTAGACTTAAATGAAGTATCTGAGACACGAAAGAATACAACATTTGCCATTCTTAAGAGCAGCAAGAAAGGCAAGCCTGGCCAAAACAAAGAAAGTAGTAATGACACAGACACGGAATCTCACAGCTCTGAAGAATCAAAGAACCAAGATGATGAGCAAGCTTTGAAGAGGGGACAAGAAAAGATGGAAGGAGTGCAGCATGAATCTGAAACAGGGAAAAGGACACCACAAAGAAGAAAGGAAAGAGGCAATTGAAGCAAAACAGTGACACTTCAGGATGTAGTGAGGACACATCAAGGAAGAGAAGAAAGGAATGCTCTGACAGTGATGAGGAAAGGACCGCAACAGTAAACAAAACAGTGACAAAGACAAAGACAGTGACGTAATGGATCAATGCAGAACAACTCAATTTGAAGAGAGTGAAGACATTAACCTATCATCATCCTCAGAAGATAACACAGAAACATCTCCAAGGCCAAGAGTCAGAGTGACACCTGACACAAAAGAAAATTACAATGAAAATCAAAATGAGGGAACAAAGAAAATACAAGACAAACGGCAAAGTCAACCAAAAAAAGCCATGAGAGCAGAAGAGGGGACCAAGGCAAGATGCATGCTTTGAAAAGACAGGACATAAGAGGGTACAAGAGCAGACAGACAATAACCAAAGATGCAGTGAGACCACTACAAGGAAGAGAAAAGTTGACAATGAGGAAGAAAGGGCTGGAAATAGAAAACCAGACAGTCACAAACACAAAGTAAAAGATCCACATGTAGACAGTCAACTTAAAGATGGAGAAGACATTCCAGTTATCCTATCTTCATCATCAGATGATGGCATACAGATATGCACAGTGACTCCAGGCACAATAGAAGAAGACAAGAATAAACAGAATAAAGAAAAGCGAAAAACTCATGATAGACCACAAGAACAGCAAAACAATATAGAAAAAGACAAGACAGACATGACAGTAGATCTAAACAAAGATAAAGAAACCATCACAGAGAATGAAACAAAGATAGAGGAGACAGTATTGACGGGAAAAAAGAAAAAGACACCATCGAGTCCAAGTCCCCCTTCAAAGTATTTCCCAGTAAAAGGACACAAAGGTTCTTCTCCACAGTCTGCAAAGACTTTATTTAGCCCTAGAAGACTTCGTGGCAAAAAGCACCAATCGTTGCAGGTCATTGAACAAACAAACAAAGCATTACAAGAACTTGAACATGAAAGAAAGAGACACACAAGTAAGATACAAGACAAGACACTGAACAAAATTAAATATCCCATGAAAAACAAAACTGATTTGACAAACAAGACAGAAGAACAAATCAAGGAAGGAGAAACTATGAATGACAATGAGGAAGACATAGAAAGGTCAAGAGACAAAGACTTAACAGACACAATAACACAAGAAAACACAGTTAATCAGAAGTCTTCCAGAAAAGAAGAAACAGAGACTACAAAGGCCGACTTAGACTTAAATGAAGTATCTGAGACACGAAAGAATACAACATTTGCCATTCTTAAGAGCAGCAAGAAAGGCAAGCCTGGCCAAAACAAAGAAAGTAGTAATGACACAGACACGGAATCTCACAGCTCTGAAGAATCAAAGAACCAAGATGATGAGCAAGCTTTGAAGAGGGGACAAGAAAAGATGGAAGGAGTGCAGCATGAATCTGAAACAGGGAAAAAGGACACCACAAAGAAGAAAGGAAAGAGGCAATTGAAGCAAAACAGTGACACTTCAGGATGTAGTGAGGACACATCAAGGAAGAGAAGAAAGGAATGCTCTGACAGTGATGAGGAAAGGACCGGCAACAGTAAACAAAACAGTGACAAAGACAAAGACAGTGACGTAATGGATCAATGCAGAACAACTCAATTTGAAGAGAGTGAAGACATTAACCTATCATCATCCTCAGAAGATAACACAGAAACATCTCCAAGGCCAAGAGTCAGAGTGACACCTGACACAAAAGAAAATTACAATGAAAATCAAAATGAGGGAACAAAGAAAATACAAGACAAACGGCAAAGTCAACCAAAAAGCCATGAGAGCAGAAGAGGGGACCAAGGCAAGATGCATGCTTTGAAAAAGACAGGACATAAGAGGGTACAAGAGCAGACAGACAATAACCAAAGATGCAGTGAGACCACTACAAGGAAGAGAAAAGTTGACAATGAGGAAGAAAGGGCTGGAAATAGAAAACCAGACAGTCACAAACACAAAGTAAAAGATCCACATGTAGACAGTCAACTTAAAGATGGAGAAGACATTCCAGTTATCCTATCTTCATCATCAGATGATGGCATACAGATATGCACAGTGACTCCAGGCACAATAGAAGAAGACAAGAATAAACAGAATAAAGAAAAGCGAAAAACTCATGATAGACCACAAGAACAGCAAAACAATATAGAAAAAGACAAGACAGACATGACAGTAGATCTAAACAAAGATAAAGAAACCATCACAGAGAATGAAACAAAGATAGAGGAGACAGTATTGACGGGAAAAAAGAAAAAGACACCATCGAGTCCAAGTCCCCCTTCAAAGTATTTCCCAGTAAAAGGACACAAAGGTTCTTCTCCACAGTCTGCAAAGACTTTATTTAGCCCTAGAAGACTTCGTGGCAAAAAGCACCAATCGTTGCAGGTCATTGAACAAACAAACAAAGCATTACAAGAACTTGAACATGAAAGAAAGAGACACACAAGTAAGATACAAGACAAGACACTGAACAAAATTAAATATCCCATGAAAAACAAAACTGATTTGACAAACAAGACAGAAGAACAAATCAAGAAAGGAGAAACTATGAATGACAATGAGGAAGACATAGAAAGGTCAAGAGACAAAGACTTAACAGACACAATAACACAAGAAAACACAGTTAATCAGAAGTCTTCCAGAAAAGAAGAAACAGAGACTACAAAGGCCGACTTAGACTTAAATGAAGTATCTGAGACACGAAAGAATACAACATTTGCCATTCTTAAGAGCAGCAAGAAAGGCAAGCCTGGCCAAAACAAAGAAAGTAGTAATGACACAGACACGGAATCTCACAGCTCTGAAGAATCAAAGAACCAAGATGATGAGCAAGCTTTGAAGAGGGGACAAGAAAATATGGAAGGAGTGCAGCATGAATCTGAAATAGGGAAAAAGGACACCACAAAGAAGAAAGGAAAGAGGCAATTGAAGCAAAACAGTGACACTTCAGGATGTAGTGAGGACACATCAAGGAAGAGAAGAAAGGAATGCTCTGACAGTGATGAGGAAAGGACCGGCAACAGTAAACAAAACAGTGACAAAGACAAAGACAGTGACGTAATGGATCAATGCAGAACAACTCAATTTGAAGAGAGTGAAGACATTAACCTATCATCATCCTCAGAAGATAACACAGAAACATCTCCAAGGCCAAGAGTCAGAGTGACACCTGACACAAAAGAAAATTACAATGAAAATCAAAATGAGGGAACAAAGAAAATACAAGACAAACGGCAAAGTCAACCAAAAAAAGCCATGAGAGCAGAAGAGGGGGACCAAGGCAAGATGCATGCTTTGAAAAAGACAGGACATAAGAGGGTACAAGAGCAGACAGACAATAACCAAAGATGCAGTGAGACCACTACAAGGAAGAGAAAAGTTGACAATGAGGAAGAAAGGGCTGGAAAAACATGTAAAAAAATAATAAAAAAAAAAAAATAACCAAAAAAATTAAAAAAAAAGAAAAGAAAGAAATAAAAAAATAATCAAAAAAAAGCTTAAAAAAATTCTTAAAAGACGCAAAAAAAAGAAAAAACAATTAGGGAAAAGAGAAAGGAAAAGCAAAAAGAAGATAAAATGGAGAAAAGAGAAGCGAAAAAAAAAAAGAAAATTAATACCAAAACAGCACAAAAAATAAAAAAAGGAAAAAAAAGAAACAAAAACAGGCAGATTAAAGAGGAAACAACAGAAAATAGAAAGGGAAAAACAAAAAAACATAAGATCTCTGCCACGAAACATGTAAAAAAATAATAAAAAAAAAAAAATAACCAAAAAAATTAAAAAAAAGAGAAAAGAAAGAAATAAAAAAATAATCAAAAAAAAGCTTAAAAAAATTCTTAAAAGACGCAAAAAAAAGAAAAAACAATTAGGAAAAGAGAAAGGAAAGCAAAAAGAAGATAAAATGGAGAAAAGAGAAGCAAAAAAAAAAAGAAAATTAATACCAAAACAGCACAAAAAATAAAAAAAGGAAAAAAAAAGAAACAAAAACAGGGCAGATTAAAAGAGGAAACAACAGAAAATAGAAAGGGAAAAACAAAAAAACATAAGATCTCTGCGAAAATGAAAAATGTAAAAAAATAATAAAAAAAAAAATAACAAAAAAATTAAAAAAAAAGAAAAGAAAGAAATAAAAAAATAATCAAAAAAAAAAGGTTAAAAAAATTCTTAAAAGACGCAAAAAAAAAAAAAACAATTAGGAAAAGAGAAAAGAAAGCAAAAAGAAGATAAAATGGAGAAAAGAAGCGAAAAAAAAAAAGAAAATTAATACCAAAAAGCAGCAAAAATAAAAAAAGAAAAAAAAAAAACAAAAAAAGGCAGATTAAAGAGAAACAACAGAAAAATAGAAAGGGAAAAACAAAAAAACATAATGAGAGATGCATATTCAAGTGATCGGCAAAAAGACAGAAAAAGAAAAGAAAAGAAAAACAAAGACAAGAAAGCAAAAAAAAAAAAGACAAGACAGACATGACAAATAAAAAAATAAAGAAACAACAAGAAGAAACAAAATAGGGAAAATGAAAAAGAAAAACACCATCTCCAAGTCCCCTTCAAAGTTTTCCCAAAGGCCAAGTTTTTCACCTGAAAGACTTTTTTAGCCCTGAGATTCTGGCAAAACAACTTCAGGATTGAACAAAAAAAAAGCATACAAGAATGAAAGAAAGAAGAACAAAAAATACACAAGAAAACAAAATTAAATTCCTGAAAACAAAACGATTGACAAACAAGAAGAAAACAAATCAAGGAAGGAGAAATAGAAGCAAGAGGAAGACTAAAGGCAAAACAAAGATAACACAATAACCAAGAAAAAAGTAACAGAAGCTTCAAAAAAAAAGACTAAAGCGCTTAGACTAAAGAATACTGCACAAAGAAAAAATTGCCATTAAACAAAAAAGGAACTGGCCAAAACAAAAAAGTGAAGACAAGAACGAATACAGCTTGAAGAAAAAAACAAGATGATGAGAAGTTTGAAGGACAAGAAAGATGGAAGGAGTGCAGCATGAAGAAACAGGAAAAGGACACCAAAGAGAAAGAAAGGGCAATTGAAAACAGTGACACTTCAGGATGTAGTGAGGACACATCAAGGAAGAGAAAAAGGAACTGACAGTGATGAGGAAAGGACCGCAACAGTAAACAAAACAGTGACAAAGACAAAGAGTGCGATGATCAAGAAACAATAATTTGAAGAATAACTACATCATCTCAGAAAACAAAAACTCCCAAGCAGAGTAATGACACAAAAAAGAAAATAAATGAAAAAAATAGGAACAAAGAAACAACAAGCAAGAACAAAAAGCCAAGGCAGAAGGGACAAGGCAAGAGTCTTGAAAGACAGACATAAGGAAAGAGCAGAGACATACAAGAGAGTGACAAGGAAGAAAGTGAAATAGAAAAGGCGAATAAAAACAGAAGTCACAAACACAATAAAGATCAGAGACATCATTAAATGACATCAGTATCTACTATCACAGTGATGGCAAAGAAGACAGATCAGCAAATAAAGAACAAATAAAGAAAAGAAAAAAAATATAAACACAAGACAGCAAAAATTAAAAAAGAAAGAAACATACAGAGATAAACAAATAAGAACAAGAGAAAAAGAAAGACATGGAAAAAAAAGCCCCGTCAAGTCCCTAAAGTTTCCCAAAGCCAAAGTTTCCCAAGTCTGCAAAGACTTATTTGCAGAGCTTGGAAAAACAACTTCAGATTGAACAAAAAAAAGCATACAAGAATGAACAGAAAAGACACAAAATAAAACCTGAAAAAATAAATATCCAAAAACAAAACATTCAAAAAGAAGAAAAAATAAAAGAGAAACTAGAGCAAGAGAAGACTAGAAGTAAGAAAAACTTAACAGACCAAAAAAGAAACAAGTAAAGAAGCTTCAGAAAAGAAGAAGAGACACAAAGCACTAACTTAATGATTCTAGACACAAGAACAACTTGCCATTAAACAAAGAAAGGAACTGCCAACAAAAGTGAAGACAAGACAGGATCAAGCTTGAAGAACAAAAACAAGAGATGAGCATTGAAGGAAAGAAAAGAAGAGGAGAGAATTGAAGAAAAGGACACCAAGAAAGGAAAGCAATGAAGAAAAGGAACTTCAGGATGAGAGGACCCAAGAGAAAAAAGAAGTGACAAAGAAAGGACGAAGTAACAAACATCAAAAGAAGTGAGAATGTAACACATCATTGAAGAAGAAACATTAACCATCATCACCTGAAAAAAAATTCAAGCATCAATGACGAACAAAGAAAATACAAGAAAACAAATAGGAAAAAAAAAACAAGAAAAGGCAAATCACAAAAGCAGGACAAAGAGGGACAAGGCAGACAGCTTAAAAGACAGGACATAAAGGAAAAAGGACAATACAAAGTGATGAACCAAAGAAAAAAAGTAAAGACAAGAAAG
>JAHZUS010000181.1:0-48605 GCA_020496755.1 Channa maculata | reverse complement strand
TTGTTTAACTATTCGCCCTGAGGCCAACAAAATAATTTGTTCGCGGTTCCCAAATTTCCCTTTTTAAAACAATGGCAAACATTTAAATTGAATAAGAACCTTTAAAGGTAAAAAGCAACATTGTTGGCAGGTTAAAACCTGCGCGGGAGACCCAATGGACAGTCCATGCTTTAACCATCAGCCCCAAAATCCTCCCGAGGCCGAAAGGCCAGCGACCCCTTTAAGGGTCCAAAAAACCACCAGGACGGTCTGGGTCTCTGATAGGTATTCCACTGAAAAAGTTTGTAAAAAATTTAATTTTAAACAACTAAACGTTTTTAACTATAATGGGTTTTTGAACTGCTTTCAACTGGTTTTTTTTCCTGCCAGAACCTCAGCCTTTCAATGTGAGCCAAATTTCTTAAAACAGTTAACCCTCACATGGTTAAATTCATAATTGGTTACTTGAAAATTTTATAGAAAACTTTGAAAAAATGTTAAAGGAAGGAGGGAGGGGGAAAAGGGGAAAGGGGAAATTAATTATTTAATATAAAACAAGGGACAGCCAGGAATTCATGGCTTTTAGCATAATAAATGGTTCATTCCCCTAAACAGATGCTTTCTTAGAACCACTCTTATATCCACCTACCACCCATTAATCCCCATTATACACCCATTAGTGAATGCCAAGGAACCCCTTTAAAAATTCTTATAAAAACTGTATTTAAACCAGTAAAAGAAATTTGACCTAATTTACACCGCCCAATTTGCAATGTTTTTCCACAAGGTGATGGGCCCACCAAAGAGTGTGTTTTTTCCCCACTTTTAAAAAAAGAATTTGCACAAACCAAACCTTAAAACTTTCCCTAAAATTAAACTTTATCCCCACCCAAAAACCTCCCAATTAAACCCTGTTTTAATCCATGGCAAAAGAGTTGAAATTTAGTACGACGTGGTAAAGGCAACATGTTGCAATTTAAAATGCTCACGGAGTTGTTGGCAATGGCCATGGGTTTAGACATACCTAAAGCAAAGTTATTAAAAGGACAAGGCAGGGAGATGGAACATTTTTTTCTTTGAAAAAAGCAAAGGAAAAAAAACTAAATGGCATTGTCAATCCAAGACCCCTTTCCAAAGGGAAAAACGCAGGGAAATTTACCCTTTTGGCGAATTAAACCTTTGGAGACCCAAAAGGTCACCCATTGCCCAAAACCATGCCACACCAACTTTTTCCCCGAGTTCGGCCTCGCTAAGGCCCGGGCTGTGATTCGGCCCAAACTCAAACCGGAGGGCTGGGAAGAGAGTTTGTCGGGTTTGAAATTTCCCAGAACCAGGGAAAAAAAGCTTGGGGTTAAAATTAATTTCTTCTCAAAATACACCCTAACCTTTTTTTTCCCCATAAATGGTTTTTAAAAACGTTTCCCACATGGCTTCTTGTGGTTTGCCTGCAGAGACCGGAACGTTTTCCTTCACAAAACCTGGAGCCACAATTTTGGCTTAGCAAGAAGAGTTTGGAACCCCAATATGGGGCGAAGATTTCAGAAATTGACCTGAACTTACATAAATTTTTAACAAAATGGTTAAAAGGAACAATTCCAGGGAGCGGGGGGTCCCCAATTTTCCACAGGCCACCGGGCCTGTTCATAACAGTTTGGACACCAAAAATTATTTAAAATAAAACAATGATTGCAGCCATGGAAGCTTTCCACTGCTTTAGTTTAATACCCATAATTCAAAGCTGTTTCGCCCTACACACCAGTTCTTTGCTTTTGGTTTACCGAGGTAAGCCCTTTTGATTGGGCTCCAACTGACTGCGAGGGGGGCGAACCCGCGAGGCCAATGAAGGTCCACACCCCATGGCCATCGCCCAACGGAAGGGTGGCTTGTCCAAAACGCCTAAATTTTTTCCCCAGGCTTTAATAAAAACCCAAATTCTCCTTTCAAACAACCGTACCCTATGGTTCAAATTCATTTTAAACATGAATTAGGCCAAATCATTAGAATCACATCTTAATATAAACACCTCAACCACCCATTATTACCTCAATATAAACACATAGTAGGATGACAGATTCTATTAAAAATCTCTTAATGAAAACTGGTATATGAAACCTAGTAAATGAAATACTGATTATGCACCTAACACACTCTTGCCAGGATTTGCACCTGGAGTCTTCCACCCAAAGGATGGATGTGTTGCTATTACACCACAAGATTTGTGTTTTTTTCCCCACTTTTTTTAAAGAGAGAGTGCAAACACAACAACTAAAAACTATATACAATAACAATTTAAAACCTGTCTATATACAAAACCCAAAAACACTAACACATTACACCATCCCTGGATTAGGTGCCAAGTCCAGCTGACAAAAGATGTTAATGACATTTAGTTTAACAGACTAATGTGGTTGGAAGGCGGATCCACTATGTTGCAATGTAATTGCTCACTGTAGTTTGTTTTGGTCAGCATGGCATTTGTTTATGACTATTCAGCCTTTACAATGTGCAGCAGCAGATTCATTAATATACAGTACAATGCCTCAGCAGATGTTCCCAACACTTTCCCAATTGGTACTGAAAAACAAGCTAGGAACACAACACTAATTATGCAATTGTCAATCAAGAACCTTATCCAAGGTAAAACTACATCAGGGGAACTTTATGTTGTTGGCAGGATTCAAACCTGCGCGGGGAGACCCCAATGGATTTCTAGTCCATCGCCTTAACCACTCGGCCACAACAACCCACTCAGAGGCTCACGCCGAAGGTGGCTAGGGCACCGTCTGTTGATTTCAGGGGTCTCAAACTCAAATTGCCTGAGGGCTGCAGGAGGCAGAGTCTGGGTGTGGCTGGGCTGCATCAGGTATTCCACTGAAAAAGCTTTGTTAAAAAAAATCTAATCTTCTCAAACATCACTACTAACAGTTCTTTAACTATAATGGGTTCTTCTGAAGATGAACGGTTTTTCTGAACATGGCTTCTCTTGCCTGCTTCTTGCTGCCAGAGACCTGGCAGCGCTCTCACATAGCTGAGCCACATTTGGCTTGAGCAAGGAAGCAGTTGACGGTAACATTGAGTTCGTCCAGCTCTAAGTCAAACATGCTCATTTCAAACACAGTAACAAGTAGGAATTCTATGACAGCTATGTGATGTTACACGCGCGCCCATAGTTGTGCAATGTTTCTCTGCTTGCATCAACCTCGCTGATGGCCCGCCCTCGGGAGCCATATAGTCCAGTGTGATTGGTAGGTTCGTTCAGCTCCAGCTTGCACAAAAAGGAACCTTCTGCACACAACGCGGAAAGTGCCATTCGTATAGAACTTGCTGGCCGCACTAAAGATTAAACTTTCATATCGTCCTGAGGGCCACAAAATATTATCTCGCGGACCGCAAGCTTGAGAACCCTGTTTTAATCCATGGTCAAAAGCAGTCCTGTAAATTGGAGTACGAGCTTTGGTGAGTAAAGGCAACATGTTGCAGAGCTTTAAAAATGTCCTTGCAGCGGAGATGTCAGTATAGGGACAAGTAGCCATGGCGTTAGAGCAGTACCTGGACGTTCCGCCAAAATGTTCTCCTTCGAGCCGGAGTTGAACCAGCAACCTAAGGATCCCAGCCTACTAACCTACAGTCCTCCGCTCTACCAACTGAGCTATCGAAGGGTGAGGAGGTGCTTGTTCTTTTCTCTGGATTAGGTTCCAAGTCCAGCTGACAAAAGATGTCAATGACATTTAGTTTAACAGACTAACGTGGTTGGAAGGCGGATCCACTATGTTGTAATGTAACTGCTCACTATACTTTGTTTTGGTCAGCATGGCATTTGTTTAGGACTATTCAGCCTTTACAATGTGCAGCAGATGTTCCCAACACTTTCATAATTGGTACTGAAAAACTAGCTAGGGACACTGGTTGAAAAGGGAATGTTAAGGCGGGGGGGAAGAAAAAAGAAGAGAGGAAGGGGGAAGAGAAAGAGAAAGAAAAGGAGAAAAATTCAATATAAAATCCATAATACACAGTAACAGTAACACAGAAAATGTCAATGCTTCAGCATACATTGAGATATGGTTCAAATTCATTTTAAACATGAATTAGGCCAAATCATTAGAATCACATCTTAATATAAACACCTCAACCACCCATTATGACCTCAATATAAACACATAGTAGGATGACAGATTCTATTAAAAATCTCTTAATGAAAACTGGTATATGAAACCTAGTAAATGAAATACTGATTGTGCACCTAACACACTCTTGCCAGGATTTGCACCTGGAGTCTTCCACCCAAAGGATGGATGTGTTGCTATTACACCACAAGAGTTGTGTTTTTTCCCACTTTTTTTTAAAGAGAGAGTGCAAACACAACAACTAAAAACTATATACAATAACAATTTAAAACCTGTCTATATACAAAACCCAAAAACACTAACACATTACACCATCCCTGGATTAGGTGCCAAGTCCAGCTGACAAAAGATGTTAATGACATTTAGTTTAACAGACTAATGTGGTTGGAAGGCGGATCCACTATGTTGCAATGTAATTGCTCACTGTAGTTTGTTTTGGTCAGCATGGCATTTGTTTAGGACTATTCAGCCTTTACAATGTGCAGCAGCAGATTCATTAATATACAGTACAATGCCTCAGCAGATGTTCCCAACACTTTCCCAATTGGTACTGAAAAACAAGCTAGGAACACAACACTAATTATGCAATTGTCAATCAAGAACCTTATCCGAGGTAAAACTACATCAGGAACTTTACGTTGTTGGCAGGATTCAAACCTGCGCGGGGAGACCCCAATGGATTTCTAGTCCATCGCCTTAACCACTCGGCCACAACAACCCACTCGGAGGCTCAAGCGAAGGTGGCTAGGGCACCGTCTGTTGATTTCAGGGGTCTCAAACTCAAATTGCCTGAGGGCTGCAGGAGGCAGAGTCTGGGTGTGGCTGGGCTGCATCAGGTATTCCACTGAAAAAGCTTTGTTAAAAAAAATCTAATCTTCTCAAACATCACTACTAACAGTTCTTTAACTATAATGGGTTCTTCTGAAGATGAACGGTTTTTCTGAACATGGCTTCTCTTGCCTGCTTCTTGCTGCCAGAGACCTGGCAGCGCTTCCTCTCACATAGCTGAGCCACATTTGGCTTGAGCAAGGAAGCAGTTGACACCCTCACTATGGCTTGAAGATGATCGTCAGTAAGTCTGGACCTGTACTTGGACTTATTGAAGTTATAGAAAACCTTTTTGCACAAATATGTGCTCCCAAAAAGGCACAGGCTCAGGGGAGCCGGGGGTCAATTTTCTCGACTGCGATCGGGCTGTTCATTATCAGCTGGGACACCATTAATTATTTATTATATAAAACAATGGGATGCAGCCATGGAGGCGTTATTCACTGGCTTTTAGTTTCTATAATAACCCCATGGATTCAGCTGTACGTCCTACCCAACACCGATGTTCTGTTGCTTATGTAACCGAGGCGGGTAAGCCCTCGATGAGGCTCCAGCCTGACTCCGAAGCGGGACGCCGGGCGGGAGCTGGCTGAATGGCCCCATTGACGGTCCACACCCATTAGTGACATCGTCAACGGAACGTCGGCGTTGGTCCTTAACGGCGGTAACATTGACTTCGCCCAGCTCAAGTCAAACATGCTCATTTCAAACACAGTAACAAGTAGGAATTCTATGACGGCTATGTGATGTTACACGAGCGCTCCATAGTTGTGCAATGTTTCTCTGCTTGCATCAACCTCGCTGATGGCCCGCCCTCGGGAGCCATATAGTCCAGTGTGATTGGTAGGTTCGTTCAGCTCCAGCTTGCACAAAAAGGAACCTTCTGCACACAACGCGGAAAGTGCCATTCAGATAGAACTTGCTGGCCGCACTAAAGATTAAACTTTCATATCGTCCTGAGGGCCACAAAATATTGTCTCGCGGGCATAAGCTTGAGAACCCTGTTTTAATCCATGGTCAAAAGCAGTCCTGTAAATTGGAGTACGAGCTTTGGTGAGTAAAGGCAACATGTTGCAGAGCTTTGAAAAATGTCCTTGCAGCGGAGATGTCAGTATAGGGACAAGTAGCCATGGCGTTAGAGCAGTACCTGGACGTTCCGCCAAAATGTTCTCCTTCGAGCCGGAGTTGAACCAGCGACCTAAGGATCCCAGCCGACTAACCTACAGTCCTCCGCTCTACCAACTGAGCTATCGAAGGGTGGGAGGTACTTGTTCTTGTCTCTGGATTAGGTTCCAAGTCCAGCTGACAAAAGATGTCAATGACATTTAGTTTAACAGACTAACGTGGTTGGAAGGCGGATCCACTATGTTGTAATGTAACTGCTCACTGTAGTTTGTTTTGGTCAGCATGGCATTTGTTTAGGACTATTCAGCCTTTACAATGTGCAGCAGGAGATTCATTAATATACAGTACAATGCCTCAGCAGATGTTCCCAACACTTTCATAATTGGTACTGAAAAACTAGCTAGGGACACTGGTTGAAAAGGGAATGTTAAGGCGGGGGGGAAGAAAAAAGAAGAGAGGAAGGGGGGAAGAGAAAGAGAAAGAAAAGGAGAAAAATTCAATATAAAATCCATAATACACAGTAACAGTAACACAGAAAATGTCAATGCTTCAGCATACATTGAGATATGGTTCAAATTCATTTTAAACATGAATTAGGCCAAATCATTAGAATCACATCTTAATATAAACACCTCAACCACCCATTATTACCTCAATATAAACACATAGTAGGATGACAGATTCTATTAAAAATCTCTTAATGAAAACTGGTATATGAAACCTAGTAAATGAAATACTGATTGTGCACCTAACACACTCTTGACAGGATTTGCACCTGGAGTCTTCCACCCAAAGGATGGATGTGTTGCTATTACACCACAAGAGTTGTGTTTTTTTCCCCACTTTTTTTTAAAGAGAGATTGCAAACATAACAACTAAAAACTATATACAATAACAATTTAAAACCTGTCTATATACAAAATCCAAAAACACTAACACATTACACCATCCCTGGATTAGGTGCCAAGTCCAGCTGACAAAAGATGTTAATGACATTTAGGCGTTGGTCCTTAACGGCGGTAAAATTGACTTTGTCCAGCTCGAAGTCAAACATGGTCATTTCAAACACAGTAACAAGTAGGAATTCTATGACGGCTATGTGATGTTACACGAGCGCCTCCATAGTTGTGCAATGTTTCTCTGCTTGCATCAACCTCGGCTGATGGCCCGCCCTCGGGAGCCATATAGTCCAGTGTGATTGGTAGGTTCATTCAGCTCCAGCTTGCACAAAGAATGGAACCTTCTGCACACAACGCGGGAAAGTGCCATTCGTATAGAACTTGCTGGCCGCACTAAAGATTAAACTTTCATATCGTCCTGAGGGCCACAAAATATTGTCTCGCGGGCCGCAAGCTTGAGAACCCTGTTTTAATCCATGGTCAAAAGCAGTCCTGTAAATTGGAGTACGAGCTTTGGTGAGTAAAGGCAACATGTTGCAGAGCTTTGAAAAAATGTCCTTGCAGCGGGAGATGTCAGTATAGGGACAAGTAGCCATGGCGTTAGAGCAGTACCTGGACGTTCCGCCAAAATGTTGAACCAGCGACCTAAGGATCCCAGCCGACTAACCTACAGTCCTCCGCTCTACCAACTGAGCTATCGAAGGGTGGGGAGGTACTTGTTCTTGTCTCTGGATTAGGTTCCAAGTCCAGCTGACAAAAGATGTCAATGACATTTAGTTTAACAGACTAACGTGGTTGGAAGGCGGATCCACTATGTTGTAATGTAACTGCTCACTGTAGTTTGTTTTGGTCAGCATGGCATTTGTTTAGGACTATTCAGCCTTTACAATGTGCAGCAGCAGATTCAATAATATACAGTACAATGCCTCAGCAGATGTTCCCAACACTTTCCCAATTGGTACTGAAAAACAAGCTAGGAACACAACAGTAATTATGCAATTGTCAATCAAGAACCTTATCCAAGGTAAAACTACGTCAGGAACTTTACGTTGTTGGCAGGATTCAAACCTGCGCGGGAGACCCCAATGGATTTCTAGTCCATCGCCTTAACCACTCGGCCACAACAACAACCCTCCCAGAGGTTCACGCGAAAGTCGCTAGGGCACCGTCTATTGATTCCAGGGGTCTCAAACTCAAATTACCTGAGGGCTGCAGGAGGCAGAGTCTGGGTGTGGCTGGGCTGCATCAGGTATTCCACTGAAAAAGCTTTGTTAAAAAAAATCTAATCTTCTCAAACATCACTACTAACAGTTCTTTAACTATAATGGGTTCTTCTGAACATGAACGGTTTTTCTGAACATGGCTTCTCTTACCTGCTTTTGCTTGCTGCCAGAGACCTGGCAGCGCTTCCTCTCACATAGCTGAGCCACATTTGGCTTGAGCAAGGAAGCAGTTGACACCCTCACTATGGCTTGAAGATGATGGTCAGTAAGTCTGGACCTGTACTTGGACTTATTGAAGTTATAGAAAAACTTTTTGCACAAATATGTGCTCCCAAAAAGGCACAGGCTCAGGGGAGCCGGGGGTCAATTTTCTCGACTGGGACCGGGCTGTTCATTATCAGCTTGGACACCATTAATTATTTATTATATAAAACAATGGGATGCAGCCATGGAAGCGTTATTCACTGAGAACCCTGTTTTAATCCATGGTAAAAAGCAGTCCTGTAAATTGGAGTACGAGCTTTGGTGAGCAAAGGCAACATGTTGCAGAGCTTTGAAAAAATGTCCTTGCAGAGGGAGATGTCAGTATAGGGACAAGTAGCCATGGCGTTAGAGCAGTACCTGGACGTTCCGCCAAAATGTTGAACCAGCGACCTAAGGATCCCAGCCGACTAACCTACAGTCCTCCGCTCTACCAACTGAGCTATCGAAGGGTGGGGAGGTACTTGTTCTTGTCTCTGGATTAGGTTTCAAGTCCAGCTGACAAAAGATGTCAATGACATTTAGTTTAACAGACTAATGTGGTTGGAAGGCGGATCCACTATGTTGCAATGTAATTGCTCACTGTAGTTTGTTTTGGTCAGCATGGCATTTGTTTACAACTATTCAGCCTTTACAATGTGCAGCAGCAGATTCATTAATATACAGTACAATGCCTCAGCAGATGTTCCCAACACTTTCCCAATTGGTACTGAAAAACAAGCTAGGAACACAACACTAATTATGCAATTGTCAATCAAGAACCTTATCCAAGGTAAAACTATGTCAGGAACTTTACGTTGTTGGCAGGATTCAAACCTGCGCGGGAGACCCCAATGGATTTCTAGTCCATCGCCTTAACCACTCGGCCACAACAACCCTCCCAGAGGTTCACGCGAAGGTGGCTAGGGCACCGCCTGTTGATTCCAGGGTCTCAAACTCAAATTAGCTGAGGGCTGCAGGAGGCAGAGTCTGGGTGTGGCTGGGCTGCATCAGGTATTCCACTGAAAAGCTTTGTTAAAAAAATCTAATCTTCTCAAACATCACTACTAACAGTTCTTTAACTATAATGGGTTCTTCTGAACATGAACGGTTTTTCTGAACATGGCTTCTCTTGCCTGCTTCTTGCTGCCAGAGACCTGGCAGCGCTTCCTCTCACATAGCTGAGCCACATTTGGCTTGAGCAAGGAAGCAGTTGACACCCTCACTATGGCTTGAAGATGATGGTCAGTAAGTCTGGACCTGTACTTGGACTTATTGAAGTTATAGAAAACTTTTGCACAAATATGTGCTCCCAAAGGCACAGGCTCAGGGAGCCGGGGGTCAATTTTCTCGACTGGGACCGGGCTGTTCATTATCAGCTGGGACACCATTAATTATTTATTATATAAAACAATGGGATGCAGCCATGGAGGCGTTATTCACTGGCTTTTAGTTTCTATAATAACCCCATGGATTCAGCTGTACGTCCTACCCAACACCGATGTTCTGTTGCTTATGTAACCGAGGCAGGTAAGCCCTTGATGAGGCTCCAGCCTGACTCAATCGGGCGCCGGGCGGAGCTGGCTGAATGGCCCCATTGAAGGTCCACACCCATTAGTGACATCGCCAACGGAACGTCGGCGTTGGTCCTTAACGGCGGTAACATTGACTTCGTCCAGCTCAAGTCAAACATGCTCATTTCAAACACAGTAACAAGTAGGAATTCTATGACGGCTATGTGATGTTACACGAGCGCCCATAGTTGTGCAATGTTTCTCTGCTTGCATCAACCTCGGCTGATGGCCGCCCTCGGGAGCCATATAGTCCAGTGTGATTGGTAGGTTCGTTCAGCTCCAGCTTGCACAAAAAAAGGAACCTTCTGCACACAACGCGGGAAAGTGCCATTCGTATAGAACTTGCTGGCCGCACTAAAGATTAAACTTTCATATCGTCCTGAGGGCCACAAAATATTGTCTGGCGGGCCGCAAGCTTGAGAACCCTGTTTTAATCCATGGTCAAAAGCAGTCCTGTAAATTGGAGTACGAGCTTTGGTGAGTAAAGGCAACATGTTGCAGAGCTTTGAAAAAATGTCCTTGCAGCGGGAGATGTCAGTATAGGGACAAGTAGCCATGGCGTTAGAGCAGTACCTGGACGTTCCGCCAAAATGTTCTCCTTCGAGCCGGAGTTGAACCAGCAACCTAAGGATCCCAGCCTACTAACCTACAGTCCTCCGCTCTACCAACTGAGCTATCGAAGGGTGAGGAGGTGCTTGTTCTTGTCTCTGGATTAGGTTCCAAGTCCAGCTGACAAAAGATGTCAATGACATTTAGTTTAACAGACTAACGTGGTTGGAAGGCGGATCCACTATGTTGTAATGTAACTGCTCACTGTAGTTTGTTTTGGTCAGCATGGCATTTGTTTAGGACTATTCAGCCTTTACAATGTGCAGCAGATTCATTAATATACAGTACACTTTTTTAATTGGTACTGAAAATAGCTAGGACACTGGTTGAAAAGGGTGTTACTGAAGAAAAAGAAGAGAGGAAGGGGGAAGAGAAAGAAAAGAAAAGGAGAAAAATTCAATATAAAATCCATAATACACAGTAACAGTAACACAGAAAATGTCAATGCTTCAGCATACATTGAGATATGGTTCAAATTCATTTTAAACATGAATTAGGCCAAATCATTAGAATCACATCTTAATATAAACACCTCAACCACCCATTATGACCTCAATATAAACACATAGTAGGATGACAGATTCTATTAAAAATCTCTTAATGAAAACTGGTATATGAAACCTAGTAAATGAAATACTGATTGTGCACTAACACACTCTTGCCAGGATTTGCACCTGGAGTCTTCCACCCAAAGGATGGATGTGTTGCTATTACACCACAAGAGTTGTGTTTTTGCCCACTTTTTTAAAGAGAGAGTGCAAACACAACAACTAAAAACTATATACAATAACAATTTAAAACCTGTCTATATACAAAACCCCTAAAGTTCACTAACACATTACACCATCCTGAATTAGGTGCCAAGTCCAGCTGACAAAAGATGTTAATGACATTTAGTTTAACAGACTAATGTGGTTGGAAGGCGGATCCACTATGTTGCAATGTAATTGCTCACTGTAGTTTGTTTTGGTCAGCATGGCATTTGTTTAGGACTATTCAGCCTTTACAATGTGCAGCAGCAGATTCATTAATATACAGTACAATGCCTCAGCAGATGTTCCCAACACTTTCCCAATTGGTACTGAAAAACAAGCTAGGAACACAACACTAATTATGCAATTGTCAATCAAGAACCTTATCCGAGGTAAAACTACGTCAGGAACTTTACGTTGTTGGCAGGATTCAAACCTGCGCGGGAGACCCCAATGGATTTCTAGTCCATCGCCTTAACCACTCGGCCACAACAACCCACTCCCAGAGGTTCACGCGAAGGTGGCTAGGGCACCGTCTGTTGATTCCAGGGGTCTCAAACTCAAATTGCCTGAGGGCTGCAGGAGGCAGAGTCTGGGTGTGGCTGGGCTGCATCAGGTATTCCACTGAAAAAGCTTTGTTAAAAAAAATCTAATCTTCTCAAACATCACTACTAACAGTTCTTTAACTATAATGGGTTCTTCTGAAGATGAACGGTTTTTCTGAACATGGCTTCTCTTGCCTGCTTCTTGCTGCCAGAGACCTGGCAGCGCTTCCTCTCACATAGCTGAGCCACATTTGGCTTGAGCAAGGAAGCAGTTGACACCCTCACTATGGCTTGAAGATGATCGTCAGTAAGTCTGGACCTGTACTTGGACTTATTGAAGTTATAGAAAAACTTTTTGCACAAATATGTGCTCCCAAAAAGGCACAGGCTCAGGGGAGCCGGGGGTCAATTTTCTCGACTGCGACCGGGCTGTTCATTATCAGCTGGGACACCATTAATTATTTATTATATAAAACAATGGGATGCAGCCATGGAGGCGTTATTCACTGGCTTTTAGTTTCTATAATAACCCCATGGATTCAGCTGTACGTCCTACCCAACACCGATGTTCTGTTGCTTATGTAACCGAGGCGGGTAAGCCCTCGATGAGGCTCCAGCCTGACTCCGAAGCGGGACGCCGGGCGGGAGCTGGCTGAATGGCCCCATTGACGGTCCACACCCATTAGTGACATCGTCAACGGAACGTCGGCGTTGGTCCTTAACGGCGGTAACATTGACTTCGTCCAGCTCGAAGTCAAACATGCTCATTTCAAACACAGTAACAAGTAGGAATTCTATGACGGCTATGTGATGTTACACGAGCGCCTCCATAGTTGTGCAATGTTTCTCTGCTTGCATCAACCTCGGCTGATGGCCCGCCTCGGAGCCATATAGTCCAGTGTGATTGGTAGGTTCGTTCAGCTCCAGCTTGCACAAAAAAAGGAACCTTCTGCACACAACGCGGGAAAGTGCCATTCGTATAGAACTTGCTGGCCGCACTAAAGATTAAACTTTCATATCGTCCTGAGGGCCACAAAATATTGTCTCGCGGGCATAAGCTTGAGAACCCTGTTTTAATCCATGGTCAAAAGCAGTCCTGTAAATTGGAGTACGAGCTTTGGTGAGTAAAGGCAACATGTTGCAGAGCTTTGAAAAATGTCCTTGCAGCGGAGATGTCAGTATAGGGACAAGTAGCCATGGCGTTAGAGCAGTACCTGGACGTTCCGCCAAAATGTTCTCCCAGCGAACCAGCGACCTAAGAATCCCAGCCGACTAACCTACAGTCCTCCGCTCTACCAACTGAGCTATCGAAGGGTGGGGAGGTACTTGTTCTTGTCTCTGGATTAGGTTCCAAGTCCAGCTGACAAAAGATGTCAATGACATTTAGTTTAACAGACTAACGTGGTTGGAAGGCGGATCCACTATGTTGTAATGTAACTGCTCACTGTAGTTTGTTTTGGTCAGCATGGCATTTGTTTAGGACTATTCAGCCTTTACAATGTGCAGCAGCAGATTCAATAATATACAGTACAATGCCTCAGCAGATGTTCCCAACACTTTCCCAATTGGTACTGAAAAACAAGCTAGGAACACAACAGTAATTATGCAATTGTCAATCAAGAACCTTATCCAAGGTAAAACTACGTCAGGAACTTTACGTTGTTGGCAGGATTCAAACCTGCGCGGGGAGACCCCAATGGATTTCTAGTCCATCGCCTTAACCACTCGGCCACAACAACAACCCTCCCAGAGGTTCACGCGAAAGTCGCTAGGGCACCGTCTATTGATTCCAGGGGTCTCAAACTCAAATTACCTGAGGGCTGCAGGAGGCAGAGTCTGGGTGTGGCTGGGCTGCATCAGGTATTCCACTGAAAAAGCTTTGTTAAAAAAAATCTAATCTTCTCAAACATCACTACTAACAGTTCTTTAACTATAATGGGTTCTTCTGAACATGAACGGTTTTTCTGAACATGGCTTCTCTTACCTGCTTCTTGCTGCCAGAGACCTGGCAGCGCTTCCTCTCACATAGCTGAGCCACATTTGGCTTGAGCAAGGAAGCAGTTGACACCCTCACTATGGCTTGAAGATGATGGTCAGTAAGTCTGGACCTGTACTTGGACTTATTGAAGTTATAGAAAAACTTTTTGCACAAATATGTGCTCCCAAAAAGGCACAGGCTCAGGGGAGCCGGGGGTCAATTTTCTCGACTGGGACCGGGCTGTTCATTATCAGCTTGGACACCATTAATTATTTATTATATAAAACAATGGGATGCAGCCATGGAAGCGTTATTCACTGAGAACCCTGTTTTAATCCATGGTCAAAAGCAGTCCTGTAAATTGGAGTACGAGCTTTGGTGAGTAAAGGCAACATGTTGCAGAGCTTTGAAAAAATGTCCTTGCAGCGGGAGATGTCAGTATAGGGACAAGTAGCCATGGCGTTAGAGCAGTACCTGGACGTTCCGCCAAAATGTTGAACCAGCGACCTAAGGATCCCAGCCGACTAACCTACAGTCCTCCGCTCAACCAACTGAGCTATCGAAGGGTGGGGAGGTACTTGTTCTTGTCTCTGGATTAGGTTTCAAGTCCAGCTGACAAAAGATGTCAATGACATTTAGTTTAACAGACTAATGTGGTTGGAAGGCGGATCCACTATGTTGCAATGTAATTGCTCACTGTAGTTTGTTTTGGTCAGCATGGCATTTGTTTACGACTATTCAGCCTTTACAATGTGCAGCAGCAGATTCATTAATATACAGTACAATGCCTCAGCAGATGTTCCCAACACTTTCCCAATTGGTACTGAAAAACAAGCTAGGAACACAACACTAATTATGCAATTGTCAATCAAGAACCTTATCCGAGGTAAAACTACGTCAGGAACTTTACGTTGTTGGCAGGATTCAAACCTGCGCGGGGAGACCCCAATGGATTTCTAGTCCATCGCCTTAACCACTCGGCCACAACAACAACCCTCCCAGAGGTTCACGCGAAGGTCGCTAGGGCACCGTCTGTTGATTCCAGGGGTCTCAAACTCAAATTAGCTGAGGGCTGCAGGAGGCAGAGTCTGGGTGTGGCTGGGCTGCATCAGGTATTCCACTGAAAAAGCTTTGTTAAAAAAAATCTAATCTTCTCAAACATCACTACTAACAGTTCTTTAACTATAATGGGTTCTTCTGAACATGAACGGTTTTTCTGAACATGGCTTCTCTTGCCTGCTTCTTGCTGCCAGAGACCTGGCAGCGCTTCCTCTCACATAGCTGAGCCACATTTGGCTTGAGCAAGGAAGCAGTTGACACCCTCACTATGGCTTGAAGATGATGGTCAGTAAGTCTGGACCTGTACTTGGACTTATTGAAGTTATAGAAAAACTTTTTGCACAAATATGTGCTCCCAAAAAGGCACAGGCTCAGGGGAGCCGGGGGTCAATTTTCTCGACTGGGACCGGGCTGTTCATTATCAGCTGGGACACCATTAATTATTTATTATATAAAACAATGGGATGCAGCCATGGAGGCGTTATTCACTGGCTTTTAGTTTCTATAATAACCCCATGGATTCAGCTGTACGTCCTACCCAACACCGATGTTCTGTTGCTTATGTAACCGAGGCAGGTAAGCCCTCGATGAGGCTCCAGCCTGACTCCAAATCGGGACGCCGGGCGGGAGCTGGCTGAATAGCCCCATTGAAGGTCCACACCAATTAGTGACATCGTCAACGGAACGTCGGCGTTGGTCCTTAACGGCGGTAACATTGACTTCGTCCAGCTCGAAGTCAAACATGCTCATTTCAAACACAGTAACAAGTAGGAATTCTATGACGGCTATGTGATGTTACACGAGCGCCTCCATAGTTGTGCAATGTTTCTCTGCTTGCATCAACCTCGGCTGATGGCCCGCCCTCGGGAGCCATATAGTCCAGTGTGATTGGTAGGTTCGTTCAGCTCCAGCTTGCACAAAAAAAGGAACCTTCTGCACACAACGCGGGAAAGTGCCATTCGTATAGAACTTGCTGGCCGCACTAAAGATTAAACTTTCATATCGTCCTGAGGGCCACAAAATATTGTCTCGCGGGCCGCAAGCTTGAGAACCCTGTTTTAATCCATGGTCAAAAGCAGTCCTGTAAATTGGAGTACGAGCTTTGGTGAGTAAAGGCAACATGTTGCAGAGCTTTGAAAAATGTCCTTGCAGCGGAGATGTCAGTATAGGGACAAGTAGCCATGGCGTTAGAGCAGTACCTGGACATTCCGCGTGTTCTCCTTCGAGCAAAATGTTGAACCAGCGACCTAAGGATCCCAGCCGACTAACCTACAGTCCTCCGCTCTACCAACTGAGCTATCGAAGGGTGGGGAGGTACTTGTTCTTGTCTCTGGATTAGGTTCCAAGTCCAGCTGACAAAAGATGTCAATGACATTTAGTTTAACAGACTAACGTGGTTGGAAGGCGGATCCACTATGTTGTAATGTAACTGCTCACTGTAGTTTGTTTTGGTCAGCATGGCATTTGTTTAGGACTATTCAGCCTTTACAATGTGCAGCAGCAGATTCATTAATATACAGTACAATGCCTCAGCAGATGTTCCCAACACTTTCCCAATTGGTACTGAAAAACAAGCTAGGAACACAACAGTAATTATGCAATTGTCAATCAAGAACCTTATCCAAGGTAAAACTACGTCAGGAACTTTACGTTGTTGGCAGGATTCAAACCTGCGCGGGGAGACCCCAATGGATTTCTAGTCCATCGCCTTAACCACTCGGCCACAACAACAACCCTCCCAGAGGTTCACGCGAAGTCGCTAGGGCACCGCCTGTTGATTCCAGGGGTCTCAAACTCAAATTACCTGAGGGCTGCAGGAGGCAGAGTCTGGGTGTGGCTGGGCTGCATCAGGTATTCCACTGAAAAAGCTTTGTTAAAAAAAATCTAATCTTCTCAAACATCACTACTAACAGTTCTTTAACTATAATGGGTTCTTCTGAACATGAACGGTTTTTCTGAACATGGCTTCTCTTACCTGCTTCTTGCTGCCAGAGACCTGGCAGCGCTTCCTCTCACATAGCTGAGCCACATTTGGCTTGAGCAAGGAAGCAGTTGACACCCTCACTATGGCTTGAAGATGATGGTCAGTAAGTCTGGACCTGTACTTGGACTTATTGAAGTTATAGAAAACTTTTGCACAAATATGTGCTCCCAAAAGGCACAGGCTCAGGGAGCCGGGGTCAATTTTCTCGACTGGGACCGGGCTGTTCATTATCAGCTGGGACACCATTAATTATTTATTATATAAAACAATGGGATGCAGCCATGGAGCGTTATTCACTGGCTTTTTAATTCATATCATAACCAGTCCTGTATGGATTCAGCTGTGAGTAAACCCAACACCAGAGCTTTGTTGTCCTTGCAGCGAGGATGTCAGCCTAGGGACAAGTAGCGGGCGCCGGAGCAGTACCTGGCTGAATGTTGAACCAGCGACCTAGGATCCACACCGATTAACCAACAGTCCTCCGCTCTACCAACTGAGCGTCGGCGGGTGGGGGTCCTTGTTCTTGTCTCATTGGTTTCAAGTCCAGCTGACAAAAGATGTCAAACATGCTAGTTTAACACACTAATGTGTTGGAATTCTATGATCGGCTATGTGATGTTACATTGCTCACTGTAGTTGTGCAATGGCATCTGTGCTTGCATCAGCCTTTACTGATGGCCAGCCCTCAGATTCATATATCCAGTGTGATGCCTCAGCAGGTTCCCAACAGCTTCCAGCTTGGTACAAAACAAAGGAACACAACACTAATTCTGCACAATCAAGAACCTTATCCGAGGTAAAACTACGTGCTTTATTTGGCAGGATTCAAACCTGAACTTGCTAGTCCATCGCCTTAACCAAAACAACCCTCCCAGAGGTTAAACTTGTTGATTCAGGGTCTCAAACTCAAATTAGCTGAGGGCTGCACAAGAGTATGGGTGTGGCTGGGCTGCATCAGGTATTCCACTGAAAAGCTTTGAGAACCCTGTTTTCAATCCATGGTCAAATAATGGTCCTGTAAACATGGCTTCTCTTGCCTGCTTTTGCTGCCAGGGACCTGGCAACATGTTGCAGAGCTTTGAAAAAGCAGTGTCCTTCACAGCTTGAGATGATCAGTAAATCTGTAGATGGACAAGGTTGGAGCTGCCAGGCAGGAGGTCTAGAAGCAGTGGACCTTTATGGATGTAGTAAGTGAGGACATGAAGTTAGTTGGTGTGAGTGAAGAGGATGCAGAGGACAGGGTTAGATGGAGGCACATGATTCGCTGTGGCGACCCCTGAAAGGGAACAGCCGAAAGGAAAAGAAGAAGCACTTCTGAGATGGCTGATGTCAATCCTGACAGTATTTCCTTCCGTGTCTACACTCAAGCACAAGAACAGACTGCAGCCTATCAAGGAAGATTGTAGCCAACTCTTCTAAGGCTGCAATTAAACACTTTGGAGATTCTCTTTGGCAAAAAGGTGCACTCCATTAGCACCAAAACCTCATGCCACACCAACTGTTTGTTCCTCCGACTGCTTCTGGCCTCGTCAACAAGGCCCGTGACTGTCACATATTCGGGCTCCACAATCTACAAACACGGAGGACATAAGGGGTGGATATTGAGAGTTTGTCCGATAGGTTTGCAAATTCTGCCCTGTGAACACAGGGAGGAAAAAAAGCTTGCAGGGGAATTAGCTCAAATGGTAGAGCGCTTGCTTAGCATGCAAGAGGTAGTGGGATCGATGCCCTCAATCCTTTGGTTTCCTTTTTCCCATAAATGGATGAAATTGTTAAAAATTTTCAGCCTCCATATCCCACATGTGCAGATCACAATCAATTAGAATGGTAAATTGCGTGTCAGCAGTACAGCTAAAAAGCGAACAGTTTGCCGTCTGATCAGCTAAACACATGGCAGCCAGTCAATGCATTTAGGCTTGTAGACACAGTCAAGACGTTCTGTTGAAGTTCCAACCGAGTATCAGTGGGGGCGGACAGCCATTTCAGAAATTGCTGATTTCCTGGAACTTTTACACACTACCATATTTAGGGTTAACAGAGAATGGTTGGAAAAGAGAACATATCCAGTGAGTAGCAGTTTTTTGGGGGACTCTGCCCGCATGTGTCTCCACAGGCCTTGTATCTCTGGTGTCCTGTTCAGTAGACGAGATTAATGTGACACCAGACCAAATCCTTTGTAGCCCGGTTGGCAGAGCAGCATGGAATACACACCTTATTATACAGCCTATCTGCAGCCTATCAAGGAAGCTCTTCCAAAGCTGCTTGTCCAGTGGGCTTAATCACCTGCACTCACATGTCAACAGTCTGATTTCTGCATCAACTATCACACTCGAGTTCTCTGCAAAACAGTATTTGGTTTACCATTGGATGTTGTAAGTCCAACAGAAGTTTTGATCTCTGTTTGTCTAAAAACACTTTAATCTGACATGCGATGAGGATGGGATTCTAACCCACGCGTGCAGAGCACAATGGATTAGCAGTCCATCGCCTTAACCACTCGGCCACCTCGTCCATTAAGCAAGGAAGGGTGACGAGACTTTGATCGGCAAAGACAGACCTACAGGATTTCTAGGTAACCTCGCAGGCTTTAATAAGAAAGCCTAGAATATCTCCTCTCTGAATACAAGGTCCAAGTACCTTTGCAAGGGAATTAGCTCAAATTGTAAAGCACTAGCTTTGTATGCAAGAAGTAGTGGATCAATACCCACATTCTCCAAATGGCTCATACCTCTTCTGAGGTATGAGGTATGAGGTGATGCGCAATCCTTTATCATACAGGGGATGCACTTCTGAGATGGCTTGTGAATATATCTGTAGATGGATGCTGAGGTTGGAGCTGCCAGGCAGGAGGTCTAGAGGAAGACCAAAATGGAGATTTATGGATGTAGTAAGTCAGGACATGAAGTTAGTTGGTGTGAGTGAAGAGGATGCAGAGGACAGGGTTAGATGGAGGCACATGATTCGCTGTGGCGACCCTGAAAGGAACAGCCGAAAGGAAAGAAGAAGCACTTCTGAGATGGCTGACGAATGTCAATCCTGACAGTATTTCCTTCCGTGTGTCTACACTCAAGCACAAGAACAGACTGCAGCCTATCAAGGAAGATTGTAGCCAACTCTTCTAAGGCTGCAATTAAACACTTTGGAGATTCTCTTTGGCAAAAGGTGCACTCCATTAGCACCAAAACCTCATGCCACACAACTGTTTGTTCCCTCCGACTGCTTCTGGCCTCGTCAACAAGGCCCGTGACTGTCACATATTCGGGCTCCACAATCTACAAACACGGAGGACATAAGGGGTGGATATTGAGAGTTTGTCCGATAGGTTTGCAAATTCTGCGCTGTGAACACAGGGAGGAAAAAAGCTTGCAGGGAATTAGCTCAAATGGTAGAGCGCTTGCTTAGCATGCAAGAGGTAGTGGGATCGATGCCCACATTCTCCACAATCCTTTGATTTCTTTTTTCCCATAAATGGATGAAATTGTTAAAAATTTTCAGCCTCCATATCCCACATGTGCAGATCACAATCAATTAGAATGGTAAATTGCCTGTCAGCAGTATAGCTAAAAGGCGAACAGTTTGCTGTCTGATCAGCTAAACACATGGCAGCCAGTCAATGCATTTAGGCTTGTAGACACAGTCAAGACGTTCTGCTGAAGTTCCAACCGAGTATCAGTGGGGGCAGACAGCCATTTCAGAAATTGCTGATTTCCTGGAACTTTTACACACTACCATATTTAGGGTTAACAGAGAATGGTTGGAAAAGAGAACATATCCAGTGAGTAGCAGTTTTTTGGGGGACTCTGCCCGCATGTGTCTCCACAGGCCTTGTATCTCTGGTGTCCTGTTCAGTAGACGAGATTAATGTGACACCAACCAAATCCTTTGTAGCCCGGTTGGCAGAGCAGCATGGAATACACACCTTATTATACAGCCTATCTGCAGCCTATCAAGGAAGCTCTTCCAAAGCTGCTTGTCCAGTGGGCTTAATCACCTGCACTCACATGTCAACAGTCTGATTTCTGCATCAACTATCACACTCGAGTTCTCTGCGCAAAACAGTATTTGGTTTACCATTGGATGTTGTAAGTCCAACAGAAGTTTTGATCTGTGTTTGTCTAAAAACACTTTAATCTGACATGCGATGAGGATGGGATTCTAACCCACGCGTGCAGAGCACAATGGATTAGCAGTCCATCGCCTTAACCACTCGGCCACCTCGTCCATTAAGCAAGGAAGGGTGACGAGACTTTGATCGGCAAAGACAGACCTACAGGATTTCTAGGTAACCTCGCAGGCTTTAATAAGAAAGCCTAGAATATCTCCTCTCTGAATACAAGGTCCAAGTACCTTTGCAAGGGAATTAGCTCAAATTGTAAAGCACTAGCTTTGTATGCAAGAAGTAGTGGAATCAATACCCACATTCTCCAAATGGCTCATACCTCTCCTGACCTCGTCAAGGTGACGCGCAATCCTTTATCATACAGGTGATGCACTTCTGAGATGGCTTGTGAATATATCTGTAGATGGATGCTGAGGTTGGAGCTGCCAGACAAGAGGTCTACAGGAAGACCAAAATGGAGATTTATGGATGTAGTAAGGAGGACATGAAGTTAGTTGGTGTGAGTGAAGAGGATGCAGAGGACAGGGTTAGATGGAGGCACATGATTCGCTGTGGCGACCCTGAAAGGGAACAGCCGAAAGGAAAAGAAGAAGCACTTCTGAGATGGCTGACGAATGTCAATCCTGACAGTATTTCCTTCCGTGTGTCTACACTCAAGCACAAGAACAGACTGCAGCCTATCAAGGAAGATTGTAGCCAACTCTTCTAAGGCTGCAATTAAACACTTTGGAGATTCTCTTTGGCAAAAGGTGCACTCCATTAGCACCAAAACCTCATGCCACACCAACTGTTTGTTCCTCCGACTGCTTCTGGCCTCGTCAACAAGGCCCGTGACTGTCACATATTCGGGCTCCACAATCTACAAACACGGAGGACATAAGGGGTGGATATTGAGAGTTTGTCCGATAGGTTTGCAAATTCTGCCCTGTGAACACAGGGAGGAAAAAAGCTTGCAGGGAATTAGCTCAAATGGTAGAGCGCTTGCTTAGCATGCAAGAGGTAGTGGGATCGATGCCCTCAATCCTTTGGTTTCTTTTTCCCATAAATGGATGAAATTGTTAAAAATTTTCAGCCTCCATATCCCACATGTGCAGATCACAATCAATTAGAATGGTAAATTGCGTGTCAGCAGTACAGCTAAAAAGGCGAACAGTTTGCCGTCTGATCAGCTAAACACATGGCAGCCAGTCAATGCATTTAGGCTTGTAGACACAGTCAAGACGTTCTGTTGAAGTTCCAACCGAGTATCAGTGGGGGCGGACAGCCATTTCAGAAATTGCTGATTTCCTGGAACTTTTACACACTACCATATTTAGGGTTAACAGAGAATGGTTGGAAAAGAGAACATATCCAGTGAGTAGCAGTTTTTTGGGGGACTCTGCCCGCATGTGTCTCCACAGGCCTTGTATCTCTGGTGTCCTGTTCAGTAGACGAGATTAATGTGACACCCGAACCAAATCCTTTGTAGCCCGGTTGGCAGAGCAGCATGGAATACACACCTTATTATACAGCCTATCTGCAGCCTATCAAGGAAGCTCTTCCAAAGCTGCTTGTCCAGTGGGCTTAATCACCTGCACTCACATGTCAACAGTCTGATTTCTGCATCAACTATCACACTCGAGTTCTCTGCGCAAAACAGTATTTGGTTTACCATTGGATGTTGTAAGTCCAACAGAAGTTTTGATCTGTGTTTGTCTAAAAACACTTTAATCTGACATGCGATGAGGATGGGATTCTAACCCACGCGTGCAGAGCACAATGGATTAGCAGTCCATCGCCTTAACCACTCGGCCACCTCGCCCATTAAGCAAGGAAGGGTGACGAGACTTTGATCGGCAAAGACAGACCTACAGGATTTCTAGGTAACCTCGCAGGCTTTAATAAGAAAGCCTAGAATATCTCCTCTCTGAATACAAGGTCCAAGTACCTTTGCAAGGGAATTAGCTCAAATTGTAAAGCACTAGCTTTGTATGCAAGAAGTAGTGGATCAATACCCACATTCTCCAAATGGCTCATACCTCTCCTGACCTCGGTAAGGTGACGCGCAATCCTTTATCATACAGGTGATGCACTTCTGAGATGGCTTGTGAATATATCTGTAGATGGATGCTGAGGTTGGAGCTGCCAGACAAGAGGTCTACAGGAAGACCAAAATGGAGATTTATGGATGTAGTAAGTCAGGACATGAAGTTAGTTGGTGTGAGTGAAGAGGATGCAGAGGACAGGGTTAGATGGAGGCACATGATTCGCTGTGGCGACCCTGAAAGGAACAGCCGAAAGGAAAAGAAGAAGCACTTCTGAGATGGCTGACGAATGTCAATCCTGACAGTATTTCCTTCCGTGTGTCTACACTCAAGCACAAGAACAGACTGCAGCCTATCAAGGAAGATTGTAGCCAACTCTTCTAAGGCTGCAATTAAACACTTTGGAGATTCTCTTTGGCAAAAAGGTGCACTCCATTAGCACCAAAACCTCATGCCACACCAACTGTTTGTTCCTCCGACTGCTTCTGGCCTCGTCAACAAGGCCCGTGACTGTCACATATTCGGGCTCCACAATCTACAAACACGGAGGACATAAGGGGTGGATATTGAGAGTTTGTCCGATAGGTTTGCAAATTCTGCCCTGTGAACACAGGGAGGAAAAAAAGCTTGCAGGGGAATTAGCTCAAATGGTAGAGCGCTTGCTTAGCATGCAAGAGGTAGTGGGATCGATGCCCACATTCTCCACAATCCTTTGGTTTCCTTTTTCCCATAAATGGATGAAATTGTTAAAAATTTTCAGCCTCCATATCCCACATGTGCAGATCACAATCAATTAGAATGGTAAATTGCCTGTCAGCAGTACAGCTAAAAGGCGAACAGTTTGCCGTCTGATCAGCTAAACACATGGCAGCCAGTCAATGCATTTAGGCTTGTAGACACAGTCAAGACGTTCTGCTGAAGTTCCAACCGAGTATCAGTGGGGGCAGACAGCCATTTCAGAAATTGCTGATTTCCTGGAACTTTTACACACTACCATATTTAGGGTTAACAGAGAATGGTTGGAAAAGAGAACATATCCAGTGAGTAGCAGTTTTTTGGGGGACTCTGCCCGCATGTGTCTCCACAGGCCTTGTATCTCTGGTGTCCTGTTCAGTAGACGAGATTAATGTGACACCAACCAAATCCTTTGTAGCCCGGTTGGCAGAGCAGCATGGAATACACACCTTATTATACAGCCTATCTGCAGCCTATCAAGGAAGCTCTTCCAAAGCTGCTTGTCCAGTGGGCTTAATCACCTGCACTCACATGTCAACAGTCTGATTTCTGCATCAACTATCACACTCGAGTTCTCTGCGCAAAACAGTATTTGGTTTACCATTGGATGTTGTAAGTCCAACAGAAGTTTTGATCTGTGTTTGTCTAAAAACACTTTAATCTGACATGCGATGAGGATGGGATTCTAACCCACGCTGCAGAGCACAATGGATTAGCAGTCCATCGCCTTAACCACTCGGCCACCTCGTCCATTAAGCAAGGAAGGGTGACGAGACTTTGATCGGCAAAGACAGACCTACAGGATTTCTAGGTAACCTCGCAGGCTTTAATAAGAAAGCCTAGAATATCTCCTCTCTGAATACAAGGTCCAAGTACCTTTGCAAGGGAATTAGCTCAAATTGTAAAGCACTAGCTTTGTATGCAAGAAGTAGTGGAATCAATACCCACATTCTCCAAATGGCTCATACCTCTCCTGACCTCGTCAAGGTGACGCGCAATCCTTTATCATACAGGTGATGCACTTCTGAGATGGCTTGTGAATATATCTGTAGATGGATGCTGAGGTTGGAGCTGCCAGACAAGAGGTCTACAGGAAGACCAAAGAGAAGAATTATGGATGTAGTAAGGAGGACATGAAGTTAGTTGGTGTGAGTGAAGAGGATGCAGAGGACAGGGTTAGATGGAGGCACATGATTCGCTGTGGCGACCCTGAAAGGAACAGCCGAAAGGAAAAGAAGAAGCACTTCTGAGATGGCTGACGAATGTCAATCCTGACAGTATTTCCTTCCGTGTGTCTACACTCAAGCACAAGAACAGACTGCAGCCTATCAAGGAAGATTGTAGCCAACTCTTCTAAGGCTGCAATTAAACACTTTGGAGATTCTCTTTGGCAAAAGGTGCACTCCATTAGCACCAAAACCTCATGCCACACCAACTGTTTGTTCCTCCGACTGCTTCTGGCCTCGTCAACAAGGCCCGTGACTGTCACATATTCGGGCTCCACAATCTACAAACACGGAGGACATAAGGGGTGGATATTGAGAGTTTGTCCGATAGGTTTGCAAATTCTGCCCTGTGAACACAGGGAGGAAAAAAGCTTGCAGGGGAATTAGCTCAAATGGTAGAGCGCTTGCTTAGCATGCAAGAGGTAGTGGGATCGATGCCCTCAATCCTTTGGTTTCCTTTTTCCCATAAATGGATGAAATTGTTAAAAATTTTCAGCCTCCATATCCCACATGTGCAGATCACAATCAATTAGAATGGTAAATTGCGTGTCAGCAGTACAGCTAAAAAGGCGAACAGTTTGCCGTCTGATCAGCTAAACACATGGCAGCCAGTCAATGCATTTAGGCTTGTAGACACAGTCAAGACGTTCTGTTGAAGTTCCAACCGAGTATCAGTGGGGGCGGACAGCCATTTCAGAAATTGCTGATTTCCTGGAACTTTTACACACTACCATATTTAGGGTTAACAGAGAATGGTTGGAAAAGAGAACATATCCAGTGAGTAGCAGTTTTTTGGGGGACTCTGCCCGCATGTGTCTCCACAGGCCTTGTATCTCTGGTGTCCTGTTCAGTAGACGAGATTAATGTGACACCAACCAAATCCTTTGTAGCCCGGTTGGCAGAGCAGCATGGAATACACACCTTATTATACAGCCTATCTGCAGCCTATCAAGGAAGCTCTTCCAAAGCTGCTTGTCCAGTGGGCTTAATCACCTGCACTCACATGTCAACAGTCTGATTTCTGCATCAACTATCACACTCGAGTTCTCTGCGCAAAACAGTATTTGGTTTACCATTGGATGTTGTAAGTCCAACAGAAGTTTTGATCTGTGTTTGTCTAAAAACACTTTAATCTGACATGCGATGAGGATGGGATTCTAACCCACGCGTGCAGAGCACAATGGATTAGCAGTCCATCGCCTTAACCACTCGGCCACCTCGTCCATTAAGCAAGGAAGGGTGACGAGACTTTGATCGGCAAAGACAGACCTACAGGATTTCTAGGTAACCTCGCAGGCTTTAATAAGAAAGCCTAGAATATCTCCTCTCTGAATACAAGGTCCAAGTACCTTTGCAAGGGAATTAGCTCAAATTGTAAAGCACTAGCTTTGTATGCAAGAAGTAGTGGAATCAATACCCACATTCTCCAAATGGCTCATACCTCTTCTGAGGTATGAGGTATGAGGTGATGCGCAATCCTTTATCATACAGGTGATGCACTTCTGAGATGGCTTGTGAATATATCTGTAGATGGATGCTGAGGTTGGAGCTGCCAGACAAGAGGTCTACAGGAAGACCAAAATGGAGATTTATGGATGTAGTAAGTCAGGACATGAAGTTAGTTGGTGTGAGTGAAGAGGATGCAGAGGACAGGGTTAGATGGAGGCACATGATTCGCTGTGGCGACCCCTGAAAGGGAACAGCCGAAAGGAAAAGAAGAAGCACTTCTGAGATGGCTGACGAATGTCAATCCTGACAGTATTTCCTTCCGTGTGTCTACACTCAAGCACAAGAACAGACTGCAGCCTATCAAGGAAGATTGTAGCCAACTCTTCTAAGGCTGCAATTAAACACTTTGGAGATTCTCTTTGGCAAAAAGGTGCACTCCATTAGCACCAAAACCTCATGCCACACCAACTGTTTGTTCCCTCCGACTGCTTCTGGCCTCGTCAACAAGGCCCGTGACTGTCACATATTCGGGCTCCACAATCTACAAACACGGAGGACATAAGGGGTGGATATTGAGAGTTTGTCCGATAGGTTTGCAAATTCTGCCCTGTGAACACAGGGAGGAAAAAAGCTTGCAGGGAATTAGCTCAAATGGTAGAGCGCTTGCTTAGCATGCAAGAGGTAGTGGGATCGATGCCCACATTCTCCACAATCCTTTGGTTTCTTTTTCCCATAAATGGATGAAATTGTTAAAAATTTTCAGCCTCCATATCCCACATGTGCAGATCACAATCAATTAGAATGGTAAATTGCCTGTCAGCAGTACAGCTAAAAAGGCGAACAGTTTGCCGTCTGATCAGCTAAACACATGGCAGCCAGTCAATGCATTTAGGCTTGTAGACACAGTCAAGACGTTCTGCTGAAGTTCCAACCGAGTATCAGTGGGGGCAGACAGCCATTTCAGAAATTGCTGATTTCCTGGAACTTTTACACACTACCATATTTAGGGTTAACAGAGAATGGTTGGAAAAGAGAACATATCCAGTGAGTAGCAGTTTTTTGGGGGACTCTGCCCGCATGTGTCTCCACAGGCCTTGTATCTCTGGTGTCCTGTTCAGTAGACGAGATTAATGTGACACCCAACCAAATCCTTTGTAGCCCGGTTGGCAGAGCAGCATGGAATACACACCTTATTATACAGCCTATCTGCAGCCTATCAAGGAAGCTCTTCCAAAGCTGCTTGTCCAGTGGGCTTAATCACCTGCACTCACATGTCAACAGTCTGATTTCTGCATCAACTATCACACTCGAGTTCTCTGCGCAAAACAGTATTTGGTTTACCATTGGATGTTGTAAGTCCAACAGAAGTTTTGATCTGTGTTTGTCTAAAAACACTTTAATCTGACATGCGATGAGGATGGGATTCTAACCCACGCGTGCAGAGCACAATGGATTAGCAGTCCATCGCCTTAACCACTCGGCCACCTCGTCCATTAAGCAAGGAAGGGTGACGAGACTTTGATCGGCAAAGACAGACCTACAGGATTTCTAGGTAACCTCGCAGGCTTTAATAAGAAAGCCTAGAATATCTCCTCTCTGAATACAAGGTCCAAGTACCTTTGCAAGGGAATTAGCTCAAATTGTAAAGCACTAGCTTTGTATGCAAGAAGTAGTGCGATCAATACCCACATTCTCCAAATGGCTCATACCTCTCCTGACCTCGTCAAGGTGACGCGCAATCCTTTATCATACAGGTGATGCACTTCTGAGATGGCTTGTGAATATATCTGTAGATGGATGCTGAGGTTGGAGCTGCCAGACAAGAGGTCTACAGGAAGACCAAAGAGAAGAATTATGGATGTAGTAAGGGAGGACATGAAGTTAGTTGGTGTGAGTGAAGAGGATGCAGAGGACAGGGTTAGATGGAGGCACATGATTCGCTGTGGCGACCCTGAAAGGGAACAGCCGAAAGGAAAAGAAGAAGCACTTCTGAGATGGCTGACGAATGTCAATCCTGACAGTATTTCCTTCCGTGTGTCTACACTCAAGCACAAGAACAGACTGCAGCCTATCAAGGAAGATTGTAGCCAACTCTTCTAAGGCTGCAATTAAACACTTTGGAGATTCTCTTTGGCAAAAAGGTGCACTCCATTAGCACCAAAACCTCATGCCACACCAACTGTTTGTTCCCTCCGACTGCTTCTGGCCTCGTCAACAAGGCCCGTGACTGTCACGTATTCGGGCTCCACAATCTACAAACACGGAGGACATAAGGGGTGGATATTGAGAGTTCGTCCGATAGGTTTGCAAATTCTGCCCTGTGAACACAGGGAGGAAAAAAAGCTTGCAGGGGAATTAGCTCAAATGGTAGAGCGCTTGCTTAGCATGCAAGAGGTAGTGGGATCGATGCCCTCAATCCTTTGGTTTCCTTTTTCCCATAAATGGATGAAATTGTTAAAAATTTTCAGCCTCCATATCCCACATGTGCAGATCACAATCAATTAGAATGGTAAATTGCGTGTCAGCAGTACAGCTAAAAAGGCGAACAGTTTGCCGTCTGATCAGCTAAACACATGGCAGCCAGTCAATGCATTTAGGCTTGTAGACACAGTCAAGACGTTCTGCTGAAGTTCCAACCGAGTATCAGTGGGGGCGGACAGCCATTTCAGAAATTGCTGATTTCTGGAACTTTTACACACTACCATATTTAGGGTTAACAGAGAATGGTTGGAAAAGAGAACATATCCAGTGAGTAGCAGTTTTTTGGGGGACTCTGCCCGCATGTGTCTCCACAGGCCTTGTATCTCTGGTGTCCTGTTCAGTAGACGAGATTAATGTGACACCCGAACCAAATCCTTTGTAGCCCGGTTGGCAGAGCAGCATGGAATACACACCTTATTATACAGCCTATCTGCAGCCTATCAAGGAAGCTCTTCCAAAGCTGCTTGTCCAGTGGGCTTAATCACCTGCACTCACATGTCAACAGTCTGATTTCTGCATCAACTATCACACTCGAGTTCTCTGCGCAAACAGTATTTGGTTTACCATTGGATGTTGTAAGTCCAACAGAAGTTTTGATCTGTGTTTGTCTAAAAACACTTTAATCTGACATGCGATGAGGATGGGATTCTAACCCACGCTGCAGAGCACAATGGATTAGCAGTCCATCGCCTTAACCACTCGGCCACCTCGTCCATTAAGCAAGGAAGGGTGACGAGACTTTGATCGGCAAAGACAGACCTACAGGATTTCTAGGTAACCTCGCAGGCTTTAATAAGAAAGCCTAGAATATCTCCTCTCTGAATACAAGGTCCAAGTACCTTTGCAAGGGAATTAGCTCAAACTGTAAAGCACTAGCTTTGTATGCAAGAAGTAGTGGAATCAATACCCACATTCTCCAAATGGCTCATACCTCTCCTGACCTCGTCAAGGTGACGCGCAATCCTTTATCATACAGGTGATGCACCTCTGAGATGGCTTGTGAATATATCTGTAGATGGATGCTGAGGTTGGAGCTGCCAGGCAGGAGGTCTAGAGGAAGACCAAAATGGAGATTTATGGATGTAGTAAGTGAGGACATGAAGTTAGTTGGTGTGAGTGAAGAGGATGCAGAGGACAGGGTTAGATGGAGGCACATGATTCGCTGTGGCGACCCTGAAAGGAACAGCCGAAAGGAAAAGAAGAAGCACTTCTGAGATGGCTGACGAATGTCAATCCTGACAGTATTTCCTTCCGTGTGTCTACACTCAAGCACAAGAACAGACTGCAGCCTATCAAGGAAGATTGTAGCCAACTCTTCTAAGGCTGCAATTAAACACTTTGGAGATTCTCTTTGGCAAAAAGGTGCACTCCATTAGCACCAAAACCTCATGCCACACAACTGTTTGTTCCCTCCGACTGCTTCTGGCCTCGTCAACAAGGCCCGTGACTGTCACGTATTCGGGCTCCACAATCTACAAACACGGAGGACATAAGGGGTGGATATTGAGAGTTTGTCCGATAGGTTTGCAAATTCTGCGCTGTGAACACAGGGAGGAAAAAACGCTTGCAGGGGAATTAGCTCAAATGGTAGAGCGCTTGCTTAGCATGCAAGAGGTAGTGGGATCGATGCCCACATTCTCCACAATCCTTTGATTTCTTTTTTCCCATAAATGGATGAAATTGTTAAAAATTTTCAGCCTCCATATCCCACATGTGCAGATCACAATCAATTAGAATGGTAAATTGCCTGTCAGCAGTATAGCTAAAAAGGCGAACAGTTTGCTGTCTGATCAGCTAAACACATGGCAGCCAGTCAATGCATTTAGGCTTGTAGACACAGTCAAGACGTTCTGCTGAAGTTCCAACCGAGTATCAGTGGGGGCAGACAGCCATTTCAGAAATTGCTGATTTCCTGGAACTTTTACACACTACCATATTTAGGGTTAACAGAGAATGGTTGGAAAAGAGAACATATCCAGTGAGTAGCAGTTTTTTGGGGGACTCTGCCCGCATGTGTCTCCACAGGCCTTGTATCTCTGGTGTCCTGTTCAGTAGACGAGATTAATGTGACACCAACCAAATCCTTTGTAGCCCGGTTGGCAGAGCAGCATGGAATACACACCTTATTATACAGCCTATCTGCAGCCTATCAAGGAAGCTCTTCCAAAGCTGCTTGTCCAGTGGGCTTAATCACCTGCACTCACATGTCAACAGTCTGATTTCTGCATCAACTATCACACTCGAGTTCTCTCGCAAAACAGTATTTGGTTTACCATTGATGTTGTAAGTCCAACAGAAGTTTTGATCTGTGTTTGTCTAAAAACACTTTAATCTGACATGCGATGAGGATGGGATTCTAACCCACGCGTGCAGAGCACAATGGATTAGCAGTCCATCGCCTTAACCACTCGGCCACCTCGTCCATTAAGCAAGGAAGGGTGACGAGACTTTGATCGGCAAAGACAGACCTACAGGATTTCTAGGTAACCTCGCAGGCTTTAATAAGAAAGCCTAGAATATCTCCTCTCTGAATACAAGGTCCAAGTACCTTTGCAAGGGAATTAGCTCAAACTGTAAAGCACTAGCTTTGTATGCAAGAAGTAGTGGAATCAATACCCACATTCTCCAAATGGCTCATACCTCTCCTGACCTCGTCAAGGTGACGCGCAATCCTTTATCATACAGGTGATGCACTTCTGAGATGGCTTGTGAATATATCTGTAGATGGATGCTGAGGTTGGAGCTGCCAGGCAGGAGGTCTAGAGGAAGACCAAAGAGAAGAATTATGGATGTAGTAAGGGAGGACATGAAGTTAGTTGGTGTGAGTGAAGAGGATGCAGAGGACAGGGTTAGATGGAGGCACATGATTCGCTGTGGCGACCCTGAAAGGAACAGCCGAAAGGAAAAGAAGAAGCACTTCTGAGATGGCTGACGAATGTCAATCCTGACAGTATTTCCTTCCGTGTGTCTACACTCAAGCACAAGAACAGACTGCAGCCTATCAAGGAACATTGTAGCCAACTCTTCTAAGGCTGCAATTAAACACTTTGGAGATTCTCTTTGGCAAAAGGTGCACTCCATTAGCACCAAAACCTCATGCCACACCAACTGTTTGTTCCTCCGACTGCTTCTGGCCTCGTCAACAAGGCCCGTGACTGTCACGTATTCGGGCTCCACAATCTACAAACACGGAGGACATAAGGGGTGGATATTGAGAGTTTGTCCGATAGGTTTGCAAATTCTGCCCTGTGAACACAGGGAGGAAAAAAAGCTTGCAGGGGAATTAGCTCAAATGGTAGAGCGCTTGCTTAGCATGCAAGAGGTAGTGGGATCGATGCCCACATTCTCCACAATCCTTTGGTTTCTTTTTCCCATAAATGGATGAAATTGTTAAAAATTTTCAGCCTCCATATCCCACATGTGCAGATCACAATCAATTAGAATGGTAAATTGCCTGTCAGCAGTACAGCTAAAAAGGCGAACAGTTTGCCGTCTGATCAGCTAAACACATGGCAGCCAGTCAATGCATTTAGGCTTGTAGACACAGTCAAGACGTTCTGCTGAAGTTCCAACCGAGTATCAGTGGGGCAGACAGCCATTTCAGAAATTGCTGATTTCTGGAACTTTTACACACTACCATATTTAGGTTAACAGAGAATGGTTGGAAAAGAGAACATATCCAGTGAGTAGCAGTTTTTGGGGACTCTGCCCGCATGTGTCTCCACAGGCCTTGTATCTCTGGTGTCCTGTTCAGTAGACGAGATTAATGTGACACCAACCAAATCCTTTGTAGCCCCGGTTGGCAGAGCAGCATGGAATACACACCTTATTATACAGCCTATCTGCAGCCTATCAAGGAAGCTCTTCCAAAGCTGCTTGTCCAGTGGGCTTAATCACCTGCACTCACATGTCAACAGTCTGATTTCTGCATCAACTATCACACTCGAGTTCTCTGCGCAAAACAGTATTTGGTTTACCATTGATGTTGTAAGTCCAACAGAAGTTTTGATCTGTGTTTGTCTAAAAACACTTTAATCTGACATGCGATGAGGATGGGATTCTAACCCACGCGTGCAGAGCACAATGGATTAGCAGTCCATCGCCTTAACCACTCGGCCACCTCGTCCATTAAGCAAGGAAGGGTGACGAGACTTTGATCGGCAAAGACAGACCTACAGGATTTCTAGGTAACCTCGCAGGCTTTAATAAGAAAGCCTAGAATATCTCCTCTGAATACAAGGTCCAAGTACCTTTGCAGGGAATTAGCTCAAATTGTAAAGCACTAGCTTTGTATGCAAGAAGTAGTGAGATCAATACCCACATTCCCCAAATGGCTCATACCTCTCCTGACCTCGTCAAGGTGACGTGCAATCCTTTATCATACAGGGGATAAACTTCTGAGATGGCTTGTGAATATATCTGTAGATGGATGCTGAGGTTGGAGCTGCCAGCCAGGAGTTCTAGAGGAAGACCAAAGAGAAGATTTATGGATGTAGTAAGGAGGACATGAAGTTAGTTGGTGTGAGTGAAGAGGATGCAGAGGACAGGGTTAGATGGAGGCACATGATTCGCTGTGGCGACCCCTGAAAGGGAACAGCCGAAAGGAAAAGAAGAAGCACTTCTGAGATGGCTGACGAATGTCAATCCTTTCAGTATTTCTTTCCGTGTGTCTACACTCAAGCACATGAACAGACTGCAGCCTATCAAGGAAGATTGTAGCCAACTCTTCTAAGGCTGCAATTAAACACTTTGGAGATTCTCTTTGGCAAAAGGTGCACTCCATTAGCACCAAAACCTCATGCCACACAACTGTTTGTTCCTCCGACTGCTTCTGGCCTCGCCAACAAGGCCCGTGACTGTCACGTATTCGGGCTCCACAATCTACAAACACGGAGGACATAAGGGGTGGATATTGAGAGTTTGTCCGATAGGTTTGCAAATTCTGCCCTGTGAACACAGGGAGGAAAAAAAGCTTGCAGGGGAATTAGCTCAAATGGTAGAGCGCTTGCTTAGCATGCAAGAGGTAGTGGGATCGATGCCCACATTCTCCACAATCCTTTGATTTCTTTTTTCCCATAAATGGATGAAATTGTTAAAAATTTTCAGCCTCCATATCCCACATGTGCAGATCACAATCAATTAGAATGGTAAATTGCGTGTCAGCAGTACAGCTAAAAAGGCGAACAGTTTGCTGTCTGATCAGCTAAACACATGGCAGCCAGTCAATGCATTTAGGCTTGTAGACACAGTCAAGACGTTCTGCTGAAGTTCCAACCGAGTATCAGTGGGGGCAGACAGCCATTTCAGAAATTGCTGATTTCCTGGAACTTTTACACACTACCATATTTAGGTTAACAGAGAATGGTTGGAAAAGAGAACATATCCAGTGAGTAGCAGTTTTTGGGGACTCTGCCCGCATGTGTCTCCACAGGCCTTGTATCTCTGGTGTCCTGTTCAGTAGACGAGATTAATGTGACACCCAACCAAATCCTTTGTAGCCCGGTTGGCAGAGCAGCATGGAATACACACCTTATTATACAGCCTATCTGCAGCCTATCAAGGAAGCTCTTCCAAAGCTGCTTGTCCAGTGGGCTTAATCACCTGCACTCACATGTCAACAGTCTGATTTCTGCATCAACTATCACACTCGAGTTCTCTGCGCAAAACAGTATTTGGTTTACCATTGGATGTTGTAAGTCCAACAGAAGTTTTGATCTGTGTTTGTCTAAAAACACTTTAATCTGACATGCGATGAGGATGGGATTCTAACCCACGCGTGCAGAGCACAATGGATTAGCAGTCCATCGCTTTAACCACTCGGCCACCTCGTCCATTAAGCAAGGAAGGGTGACGAGACTTTGATCGGCAAAGACAGACCTACAGGATTTCTAGGTAACCTCGCAGGCTTTAATAAGAAAGCCTAGAATATCTCCTCTCTGAATACAAGGTCCAAGTACCTTTGCAAGGGAATTAGCTCAAATTGTAAAGCACTAGCTTTGTATGCAAGAAGTAGTGGAATCAATACCCACATTCTCCAAATGGCTCATACCTCTCCTGACCTCGTCAAGGTGACGCGCAATCCTTTATCATACAGGTGATGCACTTCTGAGATGGCTTGTGAATATATCTGTAGATGGATGCTGAGGTTGGAGCTGCCAGACAAGAGGTCTACAGGAAGACCAAAGAGAAGAATTATGGATGTAGTAAGGGAGGACATGAAGTTAGTTGGTGTGAGTGAAGAGGATGCAGAGGACAGGGTTAGATGGAGGCACATGATTCGCTGTGGCGACCCCTGAAAGGGAACAGCCGAAAGGAAAAGAAGAAGCACTTCTGAGATGGCTGACGAATGTCAATCCTGACAGTATTTCCTTCCGTGTGTCTACACTCAAGCACAAGAACAGACTGCAGCCTATCAAGGAAGATTGTAGCCAACTCTTCTAAGGCTGCAATTAAACACTTTGGAGATTCTCTTTGGCAAAAAGGTGCACTCCATTAGCACCAAAACCTCATGCCACACCAACTGTTTGTTCCCTCCGACTGCTTCTGGCCTCGTCAACAAGGCCCGTGACTGTCACGTATTCGGGCTCCACAATCTACAAACACGGAGGACATAAGGGGTGGATATTGAGAGTTTGTCCGATAGGTTTGCAAATTCTGCCCTGTGAACACAGGGAGGAAAAAAAGCTTGCAGGGGAATTAGCTCAAATGGTAGAGCGCTTGCTTAGCATGCAAGAGGTAGTGGGATCGATGCCCTCAATCCTTTGGTTTCCTTTTTCCCATAAATGGATGAAATTGTTAAAAATTTTCAGCCTCCATATCCCACATGTGCAGATCACAATCAATTAGAATGGTAAATTGCGTGTCAGCAGTACAGCTAAAAAGGCGAACAGTTTGCCGTCTGATCAGCTAAACACATGGCAGCCAGTCAATGCATTTAGGCTTGTAGACACAGTCAAGACGTTCTGCTGAAGTTCCAACCGAGTATCAGTGGGGGCGGACAGCCATTTCAGAAATTGCTGATTTCCTGGAACTTTTACACACTACCATATTTAGGGTTAACAGAGAATGGTTGGAAAAGAGAACATATCCAGTGAGTAGCAGTTTTTTGGGGGACTCTGCCCGCATGTGTCTCCACAGGCCTTGTATCTCTGGTGTCCTGTTCAGTAGACGAGATTAATGTGACACCCGAACCAAATCCTTTGTAGCCCGGTTGGCAGAGCAGCATGGAATACACACCTTATTATACAGCCTATCTGCAGCCTATCAAGGAAGCTCTTCCAAAGCTGCTTGTCCAGTGGGCTTAATCACCTGCACTCACATGTCAACAGTCTGATTTCTGCATCAACTATCACACTCGAGTTCTCTGCGCAAAACAGTATTTGGTTTACCATTGATGTTGTAAGTCCAACAGAAGTTTTGATCTGTGTTTGTCTAAAAACACTTTAATCTGACATGCGATGAGGATGGGATTCTAACCCACGCGTGCAGAGCACAATGGATTAGCAGTCCATCGCCTTAACCACTCGGCCACCTCGTCCATTAAGCAAGGAAGGGTGACGAGACTTTGATCGGCAAAGACAGACCTACAGGATTTCTAGGTAACCTCGCAGGCTTTAATAAGAAAGCCTAGAATATCTCCTCTCTGAATACAAGGTCCAAGTACCTTTGCAAGGGAATTAGCTCAAATTGTAAAGCACTAGCTTTGTATGCAAGAAGTAGTGGAATCAATACCCACATTCTCCAAATGGCTCATACCTCTCCTGACCTCGTCAAGGTGACGCGCAATCCTTTATCATACAGGTGATGCACTTCTGAGATGGCTTGTGAATATATCTGTAGATGGATGCTGAGGTTGGAGCTGCCAGACAAGAGGTCTACAGGAAGACCAAAGAGAAGAATTATGGATGTAGTAAGTGAGGACATGAAGTTAGTTGGTGTGAGTGAAGAGGATGCAGAGGACAGGGTTAGATGGAGGCACATGATTCGCTGTGGCGACCCTGAAAGGAACAGCCGAAAGGAAAAGAAGCACTTCTGAGATGGCTGACGAATGTCAATCCTGACAGTATTTCCTTCCGTGTGTCTACACTCAAGCACAAGAACAGACTGCAGCCTATCAAGGAAGATTGTAGCCAACTCTTCTAAGGCTGCAATTAAACACTTTGGAGATTCTCTTTGGCAAAAGGTGCACTCCATTAGCACCAAAACCTCATGCCACACCAACTGTTTGTTCCTCCGACTGCTTCTGGCCTCGTCAACAAGGCCCGTGACTGTCACGTATTCGGCTCCACAATCTACAAACACGGAGGACATAAGGGGTGGATATTGAGAGTTTGTCCGATAGGTTTGCAAATTCTGCCCTGTGAACACAGGGAGGAAAAAAGCTTGCAGGGAATTAGCTCAAATGGTAGAGCGCTTGCTTAGCATGCAAGAGGTAGTGGGATCGATGCCCTCAATCCTTTGGTTTCTTTTTCCCATAAATGGATGAAATTGTTAAAAATTTTCAGCCTCCATATCCCACATGTGCAGATCACAATCAATTAGAATGGTAAATTGCGTGTCAGCAGTACAGCTAAAAGGCGAACAGTTTGCCGTCTGATCAGCTAAACACATGGCAGCCAGTCAATGCATTTAGGCTTGTAGACACAGTCAAGACGTTCTGCTGAAGTTCCAACCGAGTATCAGTGGGGCGGACAGCCATTTCAGAAATTGCTGATTTCCTGGAACTTTTACACACTACCATATTTAGGGTTAACAGAGAATGGTTGGAAAAGAGAACATATCCAGTGAGTAGCAGTTTTTTGGGGGACTCTGCCCGCATGTGTCTCCACAGGCCTTGTATCTCTGGTGTCCTGTTCAGTAGACGAGATTAATGTGACACCAACCAAATCCTTTGTAGCCCGGTTGGCAGAGCAGCATGGAATACACACCTTATTATACAGCCTATCTGCAGCCTATCAAGGAAGCTCTTCCAAAGCTGCTTGTCCAGTGGGCTTAATCACCTGCACTCACATGTCAACAGTCTGATTTCTGCATCAACTATCACACTCGAGTTCTCTGCGCAAAACAGTATTTGGTTTACCATTGGATGTTGTAAGTCCAACAGAAGTTTTGATCTGTGTTTGTCTAAAAACACTTTAATCTGACATGCGATGAGGATGGGATTCTAACCCACGCGTGCAGAGCACAATGGATTAGCAGTCCATCGCCTTAACCACTCGGCCACCTCGCCCATTAAGCAAGGAAGGGTGACGAGACTTTGATCGGCAAAGACAGACCTACAGGATTTCTAGGTAACCTCGCAGGCTTTAATAAGAAAGCCTAGAATATCTCCTCTCTGAATACAAGGTCCAAGTACCTTTGCAAGGGAATTAGCTCAAATTGTAAAGCACTAGCTTTGTATGCAAGAAGTAGTGGATCAATACCCACATTCTCCAAATGGCTCATACCTCTCCTGACCTCGAGGTAAGGTGACGCGCAATCCTTTATCATACAGGTGATGCACCTCTGAGATGGCTTGTGAATATATCTGTAGATGGATGCTGAGGTTGGAGCTGCCAGACAAGAGGTCTACAGGAAGACCAAAGAGAAGAATTATGGATGTAGTAAGGGAGGACATGAAGTTAGTTGGTGTGAGTGAAGAGGATGCAGAGGACAGGGTTAGATGGAGGCACATGATTCGCTGTGGCGACCCTGAAAGGGAACAGCCGAAAGGAAAAGAAGAAGCACTTCTGAGATGGCTGACGAATGTCAATCCTGACAGTATTTCCTTCCGTGTGTCTACACTCAAGCACAAGAACAGACTGCAGCCTATCAAGGAAGATTGTAGCCAACTCTTCTAAGGCTGCAATTAAACACTTTGGAGATTCTCTTTGGCAAAAAGGTGCACTCCATTAGCACCAAAACCTCATGCCACACAACTGTTTGTTCCCTCCGACTGCTTCTGGCCTCGTCAACAAGGCCCGTGACTGTCACATATTCGGGCTCCACAATCTACAAACACGGAGGACATAAGGGGTGGATATTGAGAGTTTGTCCGATAGGTTTGCAAATTCTGCGCTGTGAACACAGGGAGGAAAAAAAGCTTGCAGGGGAATTAGCTCAAATGGTAGAGCGCTTGCTTAGCATGCAAGAGGTAGTGGGATCGATGCCCTCAATCCTTTGGTTTCATTTTTCCCATAAATGGATGAAATTGTTAAAAATTTTCAGCCTCCATATCCCACATGTGCAGATCACAATCAATTAGAATGGTAAATTGCGTGTCAGCAGTACAGCTAAAAAGGCGAACAGTTTGCCGTCTGATCAGCTAAACACATGGCAGCCAGTCAATGCATTTAGGCTTGTAGACACAGTCAAGACGTTCTGCTGAAGTTCCAACCGAGTATCAGTGGGGGCGGACAGCCATTTCAGAAATTGCTGATTTCCTGGAACTTTTACACACTACCATATTTAGGGTTAACAGAGAATGGTTGGAAAAGAGAACATATCCAGTGAGTAGCAGTTTTTTGGGGGACTCTGCCCGCATGTGTCTCCACAGGCCTTGTATCTCTGGTGTCCTGTTCAGTAGACGAGATTAATGTGACACCCGAACCAAATCCTTTGTAGCCCCGGTTGGCAGAGCAGCATGGAATACACACCTTATTATACAGCCTATCTGCAGCCTATCAAGGAAGCTCTTCCAAAGCTGCTTGTCCAGTGGGCTTAATCACCTGCACTCACATGTCAACAGTCTGATTTCTGCATCAACTATCACACTCGAGTTCTCTGCGCAAAACAGTATTTGGTTTACCATTGGATGTTGTAAGTCCAACAGAAGTTTTGATCTCTGTTTGTCTAAAAACACTTTAATCTGACATGCGATGAGGATGGGATTCTAACCCACGCGCAGAGCACAATGGATTAGCAGTCCATCGCCTTAACCACTCGGCCACCTCGTCCATTAAGCAAGGAAGGGTGACGAGACTTTGATCGGCAAAGACAGACCTACAGGATTTCTAGGTAACCTCGCAGGCTTTAATAAGAAAGCCTAGAATATCTCCTCTCTGAATACAAGGTCCAAGTACCTTTGCAAGGGAATTAGCTCAAACTGTAAAGCACTAGCTTTGTATGCAAGAAGTAGTGGAATCAATACCCACATTCTCCAAATGGCTCATACCTCTCCTGACCTCGTCAAGGTGACGCGCAATCCTTTATCATACAGGTGATGCACCTCTGAGATGGCTTGTGAATATATCTGTAGATGGATGCTGAGGTTGAGCTGCCAGGCAGGAGGTCTAGAGGAAGACCAAAATGGAGATTTATGGATGTAGTAAGTGAGGACATGAAGTTAGTTGGTGTGAGTGAAGAGGATGCAGAGGACAGGGTTAGATGGAGGCACATGATTCGCTGTGGCGACCCCTGAAAGGGAACAGCCGAAAGGAAAAGAAGAAGCACTTCTGAGATGGCTGACGAATGTCAATCCTGACAGTATTTCCTTCCGTGTGTCTACACTCAAGCACAAGAACAGACTGCAGCCTATCAAGGAAGATTGTAGCCAACTCTTCTAAGGCTGCAATTAAACACTTTGGAGATTCTCTTTGGCAAAAGGTGCACTCCATTAGCACCAAAACCTCATGCCACACAACTGTTTGTTCCTCCGACTGCTTCTGGCCTCGTCAACAAGGCCCGTGACTGTCACGTATTCGGGCTCCACAATCTACAAACACGGAGGACATAAGGGTGGATATTGAGAGTTTGTCCGATAGGTTTGCAAATTCTGCCCTGTGAACACAGGGAGGAAAAAAAGCTTGCAGGGGAATTAGCTCAAATGGTAGAGCGCTTGCTTAGCATGCAAGAGGTAGTGGGATCGATGCCCACATTCTCCACAATCCTTTGATTTCTTTTTCCCATAAATGGATGAAATTGTTAAAAATTTTCAGCCTCCATATCCCACATGTGCAGATCACAATCAATTAGAATGGTAAATTGCCTGTCAGCAGTATAGCTAAAAAGGCTAACAGTTTGCTGTCTGATCAGCTAAACACATGGCAGCCAGTCAATGCATTTAGGCTTGTAGACACAGTCAAGACGTTCTGCTGAAGTTCCAACCGAGTATCAGTGGGGCAGACAGCCATTTCAGAAATTGCTGATTTCCTGGAACTTTTACACACTACCATATTTAGGTTAACAGAGAATGGTTGGAAAAGAGAACATATCCAGTGAGTAGCAGTTTTTGGGGACTCTGCCCGCATGTGTCTCCACAGGCCTTGTATCTCTGGTGTCCTGTTCAGTAGACGAGATTAATGTGACACCAACCAAATCCTTTGTAGCCCGGTTGGCAGAGCAGCATGGAATACACACCTTATTATACAGCCTATCTGCAGCCTATCAAGGAAGCTCTTCCAAAGCTGCTTGTCCAGTGGGCTTAATCACCTGCACTCACATGTCAACAGTCTGATTTCTGCATCAACTATCACACTCGAGTTCTCTGCGCAAAACAGTATTTGGTTTACCATTGATGTTGTAAGTCCAACAGAAGTTTTGATCTGTGTTTGTCTAAAAACACTTTAATCTGACATGCGATGAGGATGGGATTCTAACCCACGCGTGCAGAGCACAATGGATTAGCAGTCCATCGCCTTAACCACTCGGCCACCTCGCCCATTAAGCAAGGAAGGGTGACGAGACTTTGATCGGCAAAGACAGACCTACAGGATTTCTAGGTAACCTCGCAGGCTTTAATAAGAAAGCCTAGAATATCTCCTCTCTGAATACAAGGTCCAAGTACCTTTGCAAGGGAATTAGCTCAAATTGTAAAGCACTAGCTTTGTATGCAAGAAGTAGTGGAATCAATACCCACATTCTCCAAATGGCTCATACCTCTCTGACCTCGTCAAGGTGACGCGCAATCCTTTATCATACAGGTGATGCACCTCTGAGATGGCTTGTGAATATATCTGTAGATGGATGCTGAGGTTGAGCTGCCAGGCAGGAGGTCTAGAGGAAGACCAAAATGGAGATTTATGGATGTAGTAAGTGAGGACATGAAGTTAGTTGGTGTGAGTGAAGAGGATGCAGAGGACAGGGTTAGATGGAGGCACATGATTCGCTGTGGCGACCCCTGAAAGGGAACAGCCGAAAGGAAAAGAAGAAGCACTTCTGAGATGGCTGACGAATGTCAATCCTGACAGTATTTCCTTCCGTGTGTCTACACTCAAGCACAAGAACAGACTGCAGCCTATCAAGGAAGATTGTAGCCAACTCTTCTAAGGCTGCAATTAAACACTTTGGAGATTCTCTTTGGCAAAAAGGTGCACTCCATTAGCACCAAAACCTCATGCCACACAACTGTTTGTTCCCTCCGACTGCTTCTGGCCTCGTCAACAAGGCCCGTGACTGTCACATATTCGGGCTCCACAATCTACAAACACGGAGGACATAAGGGGTGGATATTGAGAGTTTGTCCGATAGGTTTGCAAATTCTGCCCTGTGAACACAGGGAGGAAAAAAAGCTTGCAGGGGAATTAGCTCAAATGGTAGAGCGCTTGCTTAGCATGCAAGAGGTAGTGGGATCGATGCCCACATTCTCCACAATCCTTTGATTTCTTTTTTCCCATAAATGGATGAAATTGTTAAAAATTTTCAGCCTCCATATCCCACATGTGCAGATCACAATCAATTAGAATGGTAAATTGCCTGTCAGCAGTATAGCTAAAAGGCGAACAGTTTGCTGTCTGATCAGCTAAACACATGGCAGCCAGTCAATGCATTTAGGCTTGTAGACACAGTCAAGACGTTCTGCTGAAGTTCCAACCGAGTATCAGTGGGGGCAGACAGCCATTTCAGAAATTGCTGATTTCCTGGAACTTTTACACACTACCATATTTAGGGTTAACAGAGAATGGTTGGAAAAGAGAACATATCCAGTGAGTAGCAGTTTTTTGGGGGACTCTGCCCGCATGTGTCTCCACAGGCCTTGTATCTCTGGTGTCCTGTTCAGTAGACGAGATTAATGTGACACCAACCAAATCCTTTGTAGCCCCGGTTGGCAGAGCAGCATGGAATACACACCTTATTATACAGCCTATCTGCAGCCTATCAAGGAAGCTCTTCCAAAGCTGCTTGTCCAGTGGGCTTAATCACCTGCACTCACATGTCAACAGTCTGATTTCTGCATCAACTATCACACTCGAGTTCTCTGCGCAAAACAGTATTTGGTTTACCATTGGATGTTGTAAGTCCAACAGAAGTTTTGATCTGTGTTTGTCTAAAAACACTTTAATCTGACATGCGATGAGGATGGGATTCTAACCCACGCGTGCAGAGCACAATGGATTAGCAGTCCATCGCCTTAACCACTCGGCCACCTCGTCCATTAAGCAAGGAAGGGTGACGAGACTTTGATCGGCAAAGACAGACCTACAGGATCTCTAGGTAACCTTGCACTGTAAAGCACTAGCTTTGTATGCAAGAAGTAGTGGAATCAATACCCACATTCTCCAAATGGCTCATACCTCTCCTGACCTCGTCAAGGTGACGCGCAATCCTTTATCATACAGGTGATGCACCTCTGAGATGGCTTGTGAATATATCTGTAGATGGATGCTGAGGTTGGAGCTGCCAGGCAGGAGGTCTAGAGGAAGACCAAAATGGAGATTTATGGATGTAGTAAGTGAGGACATGAAGTTAGTTGGTGTGAGTGAAGAGGATGCAGAGGACAGGGTTAGATGGAGGCACATGATTCGCTGTGGCGACCCCTGAAAGGGAACAGCCGAAAGGAAAAGAAGAAGCACTTCTGAGATGGCTGACGAATGTCAATCCTGACAGTATTTCCTTCCGTGTGTCTACACTCAAGCACAAGAACAGACTGCAGCCTATCAAGGAAGATTGTAGCCAACTCTTCTAAGGCTGCAATTAAACACTTTGGAGATTCTCTTTGGCAAAAGGTGCACTCCATTAGCACCAAAACCTCATGCCACACAACTGTTTGTTCCCTCCGACTGCTTCTGGCCTCGTCAACAAGGCCCGTGACTGTCACGTATTCGGGCTCCACAATCTACAAACACGGAGGACATAAGGGGTGGATATTGAGAGTTTGTCCGATAGGTTTGCAAATTCTGCGCTGTGAACACAGGGAGGAAAAAACGCTTGCAGGGGAATTAGCTCAAATGGTAGAGCGCTTGCTTAGCATGCAAGAGGTAGTGGGATCGATGCCCACATTCTCCACAATCCTTTGATTTCTTTTTTCCCATAAATGGATGAAATTGTTAAAAATTTTCAGCCTCCATATCCCACATGTGCAGATCACAATCAATTAGAATGGTAAATTGCGTGTCAGCAGTATAGCTAAAAAGGCGAACAGTTTGCTGTCTGATCAGCTAAACACATGGCAGCCAGTCAATGCATTTAGGCTTGTAGACACAGTCAAGACGTTCTGCTGAAGTTCCAACCGAGTATCAGTGGGGGCAGACAGCCATTTCAGAAATTGCTGATTTCCTGGAACTTTTACACACTACCATATTTAGGGTTAACAGAGAATGGTTGGAAAAGAGAACATATCCAGTGAGTAGCAGTTTTTTGGGGGACTCTGCCCGCATGTGTCTCCACAGGCCTTGTATCTCTGGTGTCCTGTTCAGTAGACGAGATTAATGTGACACCCGAACCAAATCCTTTGTAGCCCCGGTTGGCAGAGCAGCATGGAATACACACCTTATTATACAGCCTATCTGCAGCCTATCAAGGAAGCTCTTCCAAAGCTGCTTGTCCAGTGGGCTTAATCACCTGCACTCACATGTCAACAGTCTGATTTCTGCATCAACTATCACACTCGAGTTCTCTGCGCAAAACAGTATTTGGTTTACCATTGGATGTTGTAAGTCCAACAGAAGTTTTGATCTGTGTTTGTCTAAAAACACTTTAATCTGACATGCGATGAGGATGGGATTCTAACCCACGCGTGCAGAGCACAATGGATTAGCAGTCCATCGCCTTAACCACTCGGCCACCTCGTCCATTAAGCAAGGAAGGGTGACGAGACTTTGATCGGCAAAGACAGACCTACAGGATTTCTAGGTAACCTCGCAGGCTTTAATAAGAAAGCCTAGAATATCTCCTCTCTGAATACAAGGTCCAAGTACCTTTGCAAGGGAATTAGCTCAAATTGTAAAGCACTAGCTTTGTATGCAAGAAGTAGTGGAATCAATACCCACATTCTCCAAATGGCTCATACCTCTCCTGACCTCGTCAAGGTGACGCGCAATCCTTTATCATACAGGTGATGCACTTCTGAGATGGCTTGTGAATATATCTGTAGATGGATGCTGAGGTTGGAGCTGCCAGACAAGAGGTCTACAGGAAGACCAAAGAGAAGAATTATGGATGTAGTAAGGGAGGACATGAAGTTAGTTGGTGTGAGTGAAGAGGATGCAGAGGACAGGGTTAGATGGAGGCACATGATTCGCTGTGGCGACCCCTGAAAGGGAACAGCCGAAAGGAAAAGAAGAAGCACTTCTGAGATGGCTGACGAATGTCAATCCTGACAGTATTTCCTTCCGTGTGTCTACACTCAAGCACAAGAACAGACTGCAGCCTATCAAGGAAGATTGTAGCCAACTCTTCTAAGGCTGCAATTAAACACTTTGGAGATTCTCTTTGGCAAAAAGGTGCACTCCATTAGCACCAAAACCTCATGCCACACCAACTGTTTGTTCCCTCCGACTGCTTCTGGCCTCGTCAACAAGGCCCGTGACTGTCACGTATTCGGGCTCCACAATCTACAAACACGGAGGACATAAGGGGTGGATATTGAGAGTTTGTCCGATAGGTTTGCAAATTCTGCGCTGTGAACACAGGGAGGAAAAAAAGCTTGCAGGGGAATTAGCTCAAATGGTAGAGCGCTTGCTTAGCATGCAAGAGGTAGTGGGATCGATGCCCACAATCCTTTGGTTTCTTTTTCCCATAAATGGATGAAATTGTTAAAAATTTTCAGCCTCCATATCCCACATGTGCAGATCACAATCAATTAGAATGGTAAATTGCGTGTCAGCAGTACAGCTAAAAAGGCGAACAGTTTGCCGTCTGATCAGCTAAACACATGGCAGCCAGTCAATGCATTTAGGCTTGTAGACACAGTCAAGACGTTCTGCTGAAGTTCCAACCGAGTATCAGTGGGGGCGGACAGCCATTTCAGAAATTGCTGATTTCTGGAACTTTTACACACTACCATATTTAGGGTTAACAGAGAATGGTTGGAAAAGAGAACATATCCAGTGAGTAGCAGTTTTTTGGGGGACTCTGCCCGCATGTGTCTCCACAGGCCTTGTATCTCTGGTGTCCTGTTCAGTAGACGAGATTAATGTGACACCCGAACCAAATCCTTTGTAGCCCCGGTTGGCAGAGCAGCATGGAATACACACCTTATTATACAGCCTATCTGCAGCCTATCAAGGAAGCTCTTCCAAAGCTGCTTGTCCAGTGGGCTTAATCACCTGCACTCACATGTCAACAGTCTGATTTCTGCATCAACTATCACACTCGAGTTCTCTGCGCAAAACAGTATTTGGTTTACCATTGGATGTTGTAAGTCCAACAGAAGTTTTGATCTGTGTTTGTCTAAAAACACTTTAATCTGACATGCGATGAGGATGGGATTCTAACCCACGCGTGCAGAGCACAATGGATTAGCAGTCCATCGCCTTAACCACTCGGCCACCTCGTCCATTAAGCAAGGAAGGGTGACGAGACTTTGATCGGCAAAGACAGACCTACAGGATTTCTAGGTAACCTCGCAGGCTTTAATAAGAAAGCCTAGAATATCTCCTCTCTGAATACAAGGTCCAAGTACCTTTGCAAGGGAATTAGCTCAAATTGTAAAGCACTAGCTTTGTATGCAAGAAGTAGTGGGATCAATACCCACATTCTCCAAATGGCTCATACCTCTCCTGACCTTGTCAAAGTGACGCGCAATCCTTTATCATACAGGTGATGCACTTCTGAGATGGCTTGTGAATATATCTCTAGATGGATGCTGAGGTTGGAGCTGCCAGGCAGGAGGTCTAGAGGAAGACCAAAGTGGAGATTTATGGATGTAGTAAGTGAGGACATGAAGTTAGTTGGTGTGAGTGAAGAGGATGCAGAGGACAGGGTTAGATGGAGGCACATGATTCGCTGTGGCGACCCCTGAAAGGGAACAGCCGAAAGGAAAAGAAGAAGCACTTCTGAGATGGCTGACGAATGTCAATCCTGACAGTATTTCCTCCCGTGTGTCTACACTCAAGCACAAGAACAGACTGCAGCCTATCAAGGAAGATTGTAGCCAACTCTTCTAAGGCTGCAATTAAACACTTTGGAGATTCTCTTTGGCAAAAAGGTGCACTCCATTAGCACCAAAACCTCATGCCACACCAACTGTTTGTTCCCTCCGACTGCTTCTGGCCTCGTCAACAAGGCCCGTGACTGTCACGTATTCGGGCTCCACAATCTACAAACACGGAGGACATAAGGGGTGGATATTGAGAGTTAGGAGAATGTGAAATATACAAAAACTGCATTCCCAAGCTGATATGCATCTGAAATTGTACAGTAGGTGAATATGTACTTTCTGTATCTGGTTCACTTTACTAAAAGGTTGTAAAGGCCCTAAGTCAGCTTACAAAACACAATTAGCAGAGGATGGTTTCGATCCATCGACCTCTGGGTTATGGGCCCAGCACGCTTCCGCTGGGCCACTCTGCTTTCAACCACCCCGGATGAGACTCGAACCCTTTGGGTAATACAATAATGACAATAAAAGCAGTTAGTATAGTAAGATGGAGGAAAGCATTTGAAAAAGCAGAGAAAAGAATGTGAAATATACATAAATTGCAATACCAAGCTGATATGCATCTGAAAATGTGTAGTAGCTGAACATGTACTTTCTGTATCTGGTTCATTTTACTAAGACGTTGTAAAGGCCCTAAGTCAGCTTACAAAACACAGTTAGCAGTGGACGGTTTCAATCCATCAGTAAGATGACGGCTATGTGATGTTACACGAGCGCCTCCATAGTTGTGCAATGTTTCTCTGCTTGCATCAACCTCGGCTGATGGCCTGCCCTCGGGAGCCATATAGTCCAGTGTGATTGGTAGGTTCGTTCAACTATGTTGTAATGTAACTGGTTCAAATTCATTTTAAACATGAATTAGGCCAAATCATTAGAATCACATCTTAATATAAACACCTCAACCACCCATTATTACCTCAATATAAACACATAGTAGGATGACAGATTCTATTAAAAATCTCTTAATGAAAACTGGTATATGAAACCTAGTAAATGAAATACTGATTGTGCACCTAACACACTCTTGCCAGGTTTTGCACCTGGAGTCTTCCACCCAAAGGATGGATGTGTTGCTATTACACCACAAGAGTTGTGTTTTTTTCCCCACTTTTTTTTAAAGAGAGAGTGCAAACACAACAACTAAAAACTATATACAATAACAATTTAAAACCTGTCTATATACAAAACCAAAAACACTAACACATTACACCATCCCTGGATTAGGTGCCAAGTCCAGCTGACAAAAGATGTTAATGACATTTAGTTTAACAGACTAATGTGGTTGGAAGGCGGATCCACTATGTTGCAATGTAATTGCTCACTGTAGTTTGTTTTGGTCAGCATGGCATTTGTTTA